>CAXIVR010001313.1:381969-424014 GCA_964035755.1 Teleogryllus oceanicus
AAGGAAAAACCCAAAAGGTCACCTACAGGCAGCGATGCAGAACTGTTGAGGTAAAGAACTGAAACTTTATGCGGCGATCAGTTGGGGAAAGAGAATACCAGTAAATACACGACAATTCGTGTTAAAAGTGGTGAAGGTCAGAATAGGTGTGGGTATTCCGAACGATGTGAGTGGCAGTTTCAAGTTCATTTACTGCACGTGTTATTAAATTCATCAAAGAGGCCATACATTGTACAATTTTACTTAAATAATTCATGATTTTCATATATTGTACAGTGACGTTATCTGGAAATGTCATAGTTTATTGTATTGTTTAAAATTAATTGCTTTCTGTGATAGGTAAGGGGTCAAATTTAAGTAACGTGTATGTTACGTGTTTTTTTTTTCTCTTTTTAAAGTTCACAATGTTATAGTGAGTGCAGAGCCAGAGGCTAGCACTGCAGAAGGATACCTTAGAACAAGTGTAAAACTCATTTTAAAAGTCATGCAAAAACTAGAGAGTAGAAAGAGTAAAATAATGTGGTAGATAAAACTTCAGAAAGAGGAATGAGCAAATTGTGAATTGTAATTGGTGAAAGTGTGTTCAGGCAGTCGAGGTGACGCCAATTTTTTGTTTTACCTTATTTTCTGTTTTGTTTTTCAGTGACAAAGTATTTAAAAGTGCATAATCCTATTATATAATTGTGCCACTGTAATTTTTCATTCAACATATGCCCATTTTATTCGTATTTTATCTTATTCATTGTGTTAAGGGTTCAGAGCTTTCTCATACCCAAAAGATCCTGCTTCCTGAGAATTTTAAGCTCGCTCTACGAGCATTCATACTATCACGCTCTCCACACGTGCAGGAAGGTAGTAGGTATTTATATATATATATATATATATATATATATATATATATATATATATAATCGTCATTCGTCGTATGACCGTCGTCATTCGTCGTATGACCGTCGTCGAGTGAGGACGTGCCGGAGCGCAGGTAGCAAAACGAGGCTTATAGCAGGTGTCTGGTGAGCGGCGAGTTCTGAAGCTACAGTGAATTCCAGCAGCTTATTTTTGGGCAAGTAAATTTTCTTATACTCTCTTCTCCAGTTTTACTATCTCTGATATCACAATATCTTACTTCTGTATCTCCGGAATTGTGTTATTCTCAAATTTTTGTTAAATTTATTTCTCTTGTCTATTGTTTTTATCCCGTCTCACTTCTTGTCCGTTTCTGATAATATATCTGTCTTTCTTTTATTTAGTTAATTTTTTTTTCTACTCTACTCTTGTTTCCTTCTCGGTCTATCTTCTTGCCTAGAGCCTAGTGTTTTTGCTCGTTTCAACTCGCTAAACTATAATTTGTTTTAAGTGTGCTTTATTTATTTTCTTTTTTATAATACTCTTGTTGTCCGTGTTTTCTCGTCATGGTCAAGCTGCAAAACCTCCTCGAGAACAAATTTCATCGCTAAAGTGAGCGAATCTGTTGCTGCCCGCATAACGGAGAGCGTCAAGATTAATCAGGTCTCATCGAGGCGCTTCGGGACGAGCTCTCGAAACTTCGGGAGACCATCGAGCAGCAGAACCGCGTCATTGACGAGCAACGCCAGGAGATCGCAGCGCTAAGGACGGCCCACATGGACAAAATGGACGAGCTGGAACAATATCAGCGGAGAAATTCTCTCCGCTTGTTTGGAATCAGTGAGTCAAACAACGAAAATACCGATACTAAAGTTATAGAGTTGGCTAAGGATATTGGTGTCATTGTTACTCTTGACGACATTGATAGGAGCCATAGAATAGGACCTAAGACTGATGGCAAGTGCCGCCCTATTATAGTGAAATTAGTATCGTATAGGAAAAGAGCAAATATTTAAAATAAAAGAAAACTTGCAGGTAGTAGAAAGTTATGAGAGGATTTAACCTCAGTAGGTTAGAAATCTTGCGAAAATGTATTTCAAATTTCAGCTTAAAACGTGGTCCTTTGATGGGGCAAATAATGTAAATACCACACAAGGAAAAGACGCATCACCAGAATGTGTGAAGTTGACTCGCTACCTGTAAATGGCGCGTAACCTTAGAATCTGTTTTCAGAAGTCTCTCTTATACTTAGATTATTGTTTATTATTTAATTTTACTTGTAATATATTAATTGTAATTTCTTTCTGCCTGTAAAGTACACACTTTCAAATACTATGTCAGAAATTTGGCAACCTGTAGATGACGACGTCTTGCCGGAAACCGCGCCCCTGGACATACCTACCTGGGACATTGGCTGTCCGGCGTTAAGCTCATACCTACCCTCGAAGCCCTGCTACACTCTCTGATCTCAACGTCCTTTTCGCACTTTCCTCGTGACTTGTCTGTCTTTCACATTAACGCGCAATCTCTAAAGAAACATCACGCAGAAATTTGTCATGTTCTTGGTTGAAATCTACTGCGCCGTCTGATCTTGTGTCGATCCCTAAATATAAACTCATACGAAATGATAGAAATATAATAAAAATTAATTTAAAAGAGAAATCCGGTGGGGGTGTTGCTATGTTTGTGCGTGATGATATAAATTGTAAAATAATAAAAACATCTACTAGTAACTCGCTGAACTTGGAATACATGTTTGTTGATATGGTAATTGGGGAAAACATCTACTTGTCAGGGTTGTATATTGGCCTCCAAATACAGGACGCTGTCAAATTAGAGGATTCACTTTCAGAATTTAAAATAAGTATCAAGATATTATTGTAATGGGGATTTTAATTGTGACTTAAAATCCCATCACAAAATCTGCCACTAACTTTATTCATACTTTCAATTGTATAATTTGCAAATATTAAATTGAATCCTACTCATAGCTCATCTAAAGCAGAATCGTGGATTGATCCTTGATTGTCTCAGATATTTCCAAAGTATTACTACATGGTCAAGTTCCTGTTCCGGTATTTCAAACCATGATTTACTCTTTGTTGTATATTCGGCTAATGTCTAAATACAAAAACAAAACAATCAATTACTGTGATTACAAAACTTAGATTTTACAGCATTTCAAGTAGACAGTGAACATGCACCTTAGCACAAGTTTATCAACAATACTCATTAGACTCGAAAGTAAATATGTTCAATGAAATCATAACGAATCTTTTAACAAGCACGCTCCATGAAACTTCACGTGTCACGCGGCCTGCTGCTCCATGGCTTACAAATGAGATAAAGTTCATATGAAAGTTAGAAACTCCGCATATAACCGTTTTAAAATTACTAAAACTGATGAAAATGAAAAGATATAAAAACTTAGAAATTTCAAAACAACAAATCAGAAACGCTAAGATTCGTTATTATCATAATCTTTTCCAAACAAATTCCAGTACGAAGGAGTATGGAACACTTTGAAAAACTTAGGAATTTGCAAACGTAAATCAAATGACAGTTCATTAGAAATTCCCTAGATGACCTAAATGACTATTTTGCTTCCTTGCACATAAAATAGACCCTATTATTAAAGAAAAGACACTTTACTCTCTGGAATCACATGCACCTCGCACCCCTGTGACGATAGTTTCTATTTCAACAATGTTGACTGCCAGAAGTCGAAAAATAGTGAAGGCACTCAAATCAAATTCAAAGGTTCGGATGATATAACGGCAAAGCAATTAAAATTGGTTTTAAAGATGCTCTTCAGCGCTTACTCACATAATAAACTTTTCTTTAACAACCGGATATTTTCCCCAATTGTGAAACAAGCTTACATTCGTCCTCCGAAATGTTTAAATTCGTTAAATCTTTGTGATTATCGACCTATCAGCATATTACAACATTATCCCAAAATCCTCGAAAAGTTGTACGTCAACAAATAAACAAGTATCTCACCATAAATGATGCTCTCAATAATTTTCAATCTGGTTTTAGGGAGGGTAGAAGTACGCAAACGCTTGCTACGAGTCATCAAGACATTCGTCAATCTCTGGATGAAGGCAATATAACGCTAACGCTTTTAGATTTTAGCAAGGCCTTCGATTCAGTAGACCATGACGTGCTTCTGGCAAAATGTAAATGTCTGGTTTTCTGATTCTACCTTATCGTGGATTTCAAGTTATTTTAGTAATAGACAACAGGTCGTAGTTGTAGAAAACACTTTCTCGTCACCTAAACCAGTTTCACGTAGGGGCCACAGGGCTCCTACTTGAGTCCACTTTTCTTCTATCTATATAAATGATATACCGTCAGTGCTATCAAGATGCAATCATCATATGTACGCAGATGACCTACAGATCTAAGTCAGGGGAAACCTTCTGAAGTGGCTCAGTTAATAAGTAAAACAAATCAGGATTTAGCCTCTTTACATGAATGGTCACTGAGAAACGGCCTTAAGCTAAATCCATTAAAATCTCAATCAATTATAATTGGCTCTTGTTGGTCCCATAAAGCACTTAAAAATCTAAATATTCCTCATATCATACTGGATAACACTACTGTTCCCCTATGCTCCAAGTAAAAATCTCAGTCTGACCATCGACAAATTCCTAAATTGGGAACCTCATGTTCGGAAACTTGCCGCAAAGTGTAGCTTCAATGTACTCACTCAAATGTGCTACAATGCCTTCCACCCAAAACCAAAGAACTACTAGTAAATCCTCTTACTCCCTCTGCTGATTACGGTGACATTGTGTACAGTAATTTAGAAATCAACTGCTGACGCTCTCCCAAAAAGTTCAAATGCGTGTGTTAGGTTTCAATATAATATCAGAAAGTATGATCACATATCGGGATACTACAAAGCTAATAACATACTAAACTTGAAAGCCCGACGCATGTTTCATAGTTTGTGTCTTTCTCAAAATATTAAATACGGTGTACCTACTTACCTCTCTCATAAAATTCTTATCTTAAAACAAGAAGATTCGAGAAATCTTTGCTATGCAATATTCCAAAAGCAACACTAACTTTTACAATAAATCTTACTTAGTACGACGACTAAAAGTGGAATAGCCTTCCCGTAAATGTTAGGGAAAAGTAAAACTCTCGATCATTCAAAAACATTTAAATACTATTTTTCTGACTGATATTGTATGATGTGAAAGTGTGTACTAAATGTGTTTAGAATTGTAAGGTAAATGTAATTTTATATCGCTTTTAACAGTTTTTCTCATTTCTTGTATTTTCTTAAGTTAGTTCTTAAGTGAGTTCAAATTGTAAGTTAAATGTAAATTTTATAGGGCTTTTAACAGTTTTGTTCTTTTCTTTGTTTTCTTAGTTAGTTCTAATTTAATTAACAATAGTATAATTAGTCTAAATTAAGTATATTATAGGATTAAAGGTTTTTGTATTATCTACCAGTATTTTCTAATTCATTATTATCTAACTTTGTCATGGCTCTGACTGAATGCGTCTTTTCCTTGGTACATGATGTTGAAATCTAAAATCGGCCTAAGCCGTCGTCCTGCTAGGTGGTTGTGTGCATTTCTCATATTGCTTTTATGATTCATGAATGTATTTTAGATTTTGTCAACATTTGATACTGTATTGCTAAATTAATATCTCTTAGAATTTATATTTTCAGGCAAACCTTTAGAGTTTTCCTGAGTCAGTAATGTTGTTTTGTTTTTAAAATTATCTTAATTATATTTTTTTGTTGCTCAATGTTGAAGAGCATGCACACTTCCCTTTGTTTTCCTGGTTTCCCCGGTCGCTTAAGGCAAATGCTGGACGTTGTATTCCCTTTTCACGTTTAGAGCCCAGGGCATGACATCTGTAAGTTGTATTATTTACTTATTACTAACTAAACAAGTATTATTATTTACTTGTTTTATTTACTAAATGTATCTATTAATTCAATTTTTATCTATAAATTTGTATTACGTGGTTAGGCGGAAGAGCGGGTCTGATGGCCCGAGTCTCGCCACGTAAATAAAGTCATTATTATTATTATTATTATTATTATTATTATTATTATTATATATAAGAAGTATTTAATCTAATATACTATTTAAATTGATATTTTACGTCTTTAAACTCTTCAGTTGTTTAAATCCTTCATTTCATCGTACTGTGAACATTTATGCCAGAGTGTAAATCAATAAACTTCATCTTTAACGATGTTTGGAGATAAACAAGGAAAAGCGGTTTTGACAATTATTTTTTGCTTACAATCACGGAGTAATTACAAAATCAGCAGCAGATGTTCTCGTGTTTCAGTTGCTAACCGTATTTATGAACTGTTGACGTTGCCTTAAGTGAAGCCTTTGATTTTCATTCCTGTATCGTAAGGACCAAGCCAGTTGCAGCGTGTGGAGAGCTACAGGAAAGCGGATGTGCTCGTGTGGACGTCTTCTCGGAGCAATGCTCAATCGCGTTGTTTGTGCGCAGCTCATCCTACTCGCCTTCACCCACCTCTCCTCTCCGCCGTACACATCAGCGTGTTGTGGTAACAAGTAGGCATCTTCCCTTATTACACGTATTCTTAATGTTTCTGGTTTTTTAATACATTTCTTTGTTTAACCTGACAATGTGTCTTGTAGTACCTGTATAGTACCTATGTAGTACCTACTAGTATCTGTTTCTTGTAGTACCTAAAATAAAATTATAAGTCAATGATATGGATTAGAGTATTATTAATAAAACAATATTGATAAAAATAATAATCATTAATCATTTTAATCATGTTCACATTTTGGAGGAACTCAAGGATCCTTTATAAATAATTCTCAAAAAGGGAGTTCTTACAAAATGTCGAAAAAAATCGAACGCGTCATATTGATTACAGTGTAAATGATTGTATGAGACAATTTGGAAATAAAATTAAAACTGTTTCATTTACATATACTTGATGAACATCAAATGATGTTCACTGCACTGCGACTATACATCATTTGACAACATTATTTGCACTTTACAAATCAAATTAAACTATTGGTTTTACTAAAGCTTTACTTAAATTTGTGAACCTCTTTTTGGTAAGGAAGAAACAAATCATGAATTCTTAAAACTATTTGCGCTGCTGTAAAAGTCTCATCATTGTCAACATCTTTTAAATTAACGATAGCTGTTTACATTAGCCACGATCGACGTCTTTCCCTTATCAGTCAGTGTAAGAAGGTGGCGAGGATTTTAAAAAAAGGGTTTTCAGTGCGTTACATTAGTTCAGTGCGGACATTAAAATGTCCTCGGTATTTTCATTTTGTTTGCGTATCGAGTACAGAATGCAGCTATATTACTTTTTCGCAGGTCTTGCATCGACTGGTGTCACGACTGTGATGCTTGTCCATCAGACCATGTGTCAAGATTCTGCAAGTGGTCTTTCCTGAATGACAAATACCCGAAAGTGAACAAACCACATTGACAGTGAGATATTTATGATAAAATTTTATTTAAAGGGAGTGTAATGATACTAAGTTATCGACAGGATTTTCTATGTAAGGATATAATTGTTACTGTAGTTGACAATCATGTGTGGAATTACAAACGATGAGTTGTACCATTCTGAAAGGAGTTAATAAAATTGCTCTTGTGGGGATGAGTGAATTAAAAAAGTATGCAAAAAATATGAATGTTCTAGAAGAAATTTGTAGTTCTGCCTTGGTATAAGTTTTTATTATCAGTTTTTATTCTAATAGGGACAGTTTCCTTTTAATACTCAACATTTTTGCTAACAGAGTGTCTATAATCGCCACCAGCCTTTTGTACATGAGCGAGCGAAAATAATTTTGTTTATGAAACACGATTTTCTTCAGCTATTTTCTTTACCAAATTCTTGTGAGAAGCAGTTTTCTCCTGGCTACGTACATCGATCGTTTATTAATTACAGTTCTTGAGATTTCCTTTGAGCGCAATTGATGTCCTCGTTAGTCCCATTGTTCGTACCTTCAAAGATCTGCATAGACATTTTGCCAAACTATTATAGGACAAAATAACGTGGATCCCTTATCGAAATTGATATTTACAGAGCATACATAGTTCAGTACATAATACACTTTACATATGTAGTGAAGGTTTACATTCTAATTTCCTGAAATTAAACTACAAACTAATTTGGGTGAGGAAATCTTCTCCAGACACTTAAAACTATGTACTTTTTGAAAAATTGACTAGAGAATGCCTGGTACGGATATCCATGTTTTATCCTGGTTCTAAGAGGGGTTTTGTTGTGTAGGTGTGGTAATGGAGGTATGGAGGATTGAACTGGCTTGAGATCGTGGATGCTCAGTAGCGAAGGTGACGACGTGAAGTCGATGAGCGGAATTCAATGAACTGTTCTCCTTTGCATGTAACAAAGTGGTGGATTTGAAATGAATATTGAAGCTGGAGACTTGTTCCTCAGAGCGTAGTGCAGTCAACTAGTAATTGCAATCAGGAAAGAACATACTGGGAGCAGGGGCGTTTATTCCATGCATGCAAGCAAGGGAATCATTGCTTCCTTTTCATTTCCAAGGATATCTTATATTTTAATACCACTTGACTAGTGATTTAGAATCATTTACTCGTATTCCAAGTCAAAACAGTGTAAATAGGGTGTGTTCAATTTTATCTTTCCAAAATGAGCACGTAGTTGTTAATGCCATCAATAGATAGGGTAGAGTTCGCATGTAAAGCTCTTTGGAAGTACTGGACTGATTGCGTCCAGCGTCTCATAGGGAATGCTGTGATCAGCAGATATGCTGGCACGTGTGGTGGGCGCGTGCAGGCTCATTCAGTGGAGCTCGTCTTTGGAAGGAATCGGCCCGTTGCATACAGCGTGACACCGCGCGTGTGGTGGGCTCCGCATGTGCTTATCGGTTCAGTGTTTAAATTATCCATTTGTCGTTTTATCCATCTGAATAAGGCGGGAGAGGCGGGCGGGGGCGAGGGGCGAGGGGAGGCGAGGGCGAGGGCGAGGGGAGGGCGAGGCGAGGGCGAGGGCGAGGTGTGGGCGCGAGGTGAGCCAAGGGGGCGTGGTGGGGACCCGAGGCGCGAAGGGCAGCGGGCGGCTGCCACCAGGGTCACCATGCGCCGCGTCAGCCGCTGCTCGCCCCGCGCCGCACGCCGCCCTTCGCGCGCGAGACCGAGGCGTTGGGGGGTTTTGTCGCCCGCCTGCGCCCGGCCCTGGCCCCGCCACGGGCACGATCGCCCTCGGGGTCTATCTGCCCTTCGTCCCGCCTCCCGCGCGCCGTTATCACCCTGATCGCCTGTCCACCCTGTCCTCCCCCCCCCCGTTCCGCCCCGTCCCACCCTGCTCCCGCCGCCCCCGCCCCGTCCTCGCCCTGCCGGCCCGCGCGCCCGCCCCCACCCCGCTCCGCCCCTGTCCCCGCCCGCCGTGCCGTGCCGTGGCTAAAGGTCGCGGCGCTGCACGGCCTCAAGAATTAGTGATTGAGGCCAACGCTAGGTTCATTAGTCCTTTTTTAATGTAAACAATCAAACGAAACGTTTACTAGAACGATTCTCAATGATCAATTGGTCACTATCATTTGTAAGCTTCTGTGATTGGTCAAGAACTTGTATCATAATGAAAGGGAATGTAAATGAGTATCTTACGCAACAGGTAGCAGCCAGAAATGAAGCATTATACAATGGGAGTACAAAACTGGATTATGGCATCTTAATAGCAGTACAATCCACAGAACTATTTATTTGTACATGTTTTGTCGGGTGGGGGCGGTGGATCTTTCCGCTAAATGGTACATCCGACGCCGACCCGTACATCGGCTAGGGGCATTAGCAACAGGTACTCCTGCCTGTCGGCACCTCAGGGCGGACAAGCCCATTCACCTGACTGATCTCCCTTTGCAGGAGCATAGTGAAGTAAGGGGTGAGGATAGAATACAAGAGAAAGAATAGATTGGCGTGTGGTGGCGGCTTGAGGGGCACCCTTTTGGGATTTGCCTGGTGTTGATCGAAGAAACAACTGGAAACTACCGACCAGAGCAGTGTCACAGAATTCTCCTCCGAAGCAGAACTTGAGCCAACTATCTAGCTAGTCCTGCCACGTCGGCTTGATCCCAGGGCCCCACCAGAGGCACTGCAGGGACATCAGCAATGCACTGACCTCTTCCGGTAAAGTTGATAGAAAATCCTACCACGTGGAAAAACTAGGGGTTCTGCCTAGAGGCACCGCAGGGTCACAGTTGCACTGAGTCTCTCCGGTAGAGAAAAAGAAAATCCTACCACCTGGGGGGGTAACCCAGGACCTCCTGATCAGAGGCACTGCAGGACATCAGTTGATGCACTGACATCCTCCCGGTAGAACTAACAGAAAATCCACCACTGGGAAAGTAACCTAGGTCTCGCTAGGGCACCGCAGGGTCATTAGTTGATGCCCTGAGCCACCTGTCCCGGCGCGGCGCACGGGGAGGAGGCGCGCGAAGACGCGCGGCTGCGCGCAGGTGACAGCGGGAGGGGCGGCGGCCTGGGCGACAAACCATTAGCACATGGCGATCACGCGCGGCGCACACGGCCACGCCCAGCGCCCTGCACGACCCTCCCAGCGATGGCTGCCCTGCGCTCTCTGGCGATGACCATTGCTGTTTTCATTCTCACGTTACCAAGCTGCTCCAAGAAATCTGGGCCACGGTACAGGCACAGCTCTTATACAAATTCCTATAAATATTATTACTTCTTACAAGCGATTCTTTTGATCATTCCAAGCGATTAGTATCAATGGCATGACGTAGAAATACAGACTTCTGAGTTTGCTTAGAGCCTGCAACTGATTTGTCTGCGCACTTCATTGAATCCATTAGATATGCCATGAACGTGACTTGATATTCATAATGTACTTGCAAAATTGAAACGAATAGTTATGATAGCAATAAATAAATTAAAAAATGTTCAAATTAAATATAAAATTTCATGACGTGTTGCGCTTCATTGGTACCCTTGAGCCCAGTGGGCCTCTTTCAGATTCAGGAGCCCCGCACACGTGCATTATCGCCTTCTAGGGTGTGAGCTTAGCGGATGATATTGTAGAGTTGATAGGTGAAAAACAAAGCGGCGGCGTGTACACATGTATTTCGCTGCTGACTTCAAAATATTAATTGCACGAAACTTTCTTACAAAAAAGGGAAACAATACAATGAACTAAAGCTATTATAAAATGAATATTAATGTCTCGCCTATTTAAAGATGATATGCAGTAAACAAAAAATTATATACGAAGAAAACGAAGAGAACAGAAAACTGAATTTCCATATTTCATCAAAACATACGATCTTATTGGATGGTATTTGAATTAATATTACAAATAAAACATACAATTTTAAAGCCAACGTTTTGGTCCTTTATCACGAACCATTTTATCAAGGCATTTATCAAGGCATAGACAAGGCCATCGAAGTGTAGAAAGAGTCAGCGCGCGTCAGGATGCGGTGCGGCAAAGCAGACTCAGCACGCAAAAACGCACGCTGTGAAAATCACTCGAGATGTTTTGAGAGAATTCATATCTGGAAATGCAAAACTGTAAGGCGTATGCAAAGTGAGTGTGTGAATAGCGTGTAACAAGGGATGCAAGAGAAGGGAGCTATTAGTTTTTGTTCGTCGTGGATTTGAAAGACGTAACACGACAATTCTGGGGAGAATTGTACTGCGCATGCGCCGGCATCAAATGACGGATTTGATGGTCGGTCCAGTCATTCCTGTTTTGTCATCTACGACAAACTTACACTTTACGTCGTTTTCGCCGCTACCACTAAACACGAATTCAACAATGAGTATGGAAGTAATGAAAAATACAATATCCATACTACCAATATAATATGGTAGGAATTTAATGAAGAGAATAATGGTTTAGAGACCGATTTTATGTAATTCATTTTTGCCTTTCTATTCTCGTTCCTAAAATTGAAATTGGTGAATCGTCGCAACCTAATAAATATCAATTTTTTTTACATATTTTTACATATTTAGTAATTACATTACATATTTCATATTTTTCTATTTTCACAAAATATTTTAATCTATCAATTTTCTCAATTGTATTACATTTTAATGAAAGAGGTATTTAAAAACATAATTTTTCCTACATAAATACTAGTTCTGTCGACTCGAGGTGCGCATGTTAAGGATAGTCGAATGTTGTTACAGTCCGTGCGATGCTTCAGTTAGCCAGTGATGGGAAGGTGAAAGTGAATTATTTCACCTTTAGGTGTGAAAGCATATGGACGTCGCGTTTCGTGAACTTTAACCTTAATTTACAAAACTTATGATCGCCGACGTACAATTGATGAGAATGCTTCACGCTGCGGATTGTTTGTGCTGTAAATATTGCCAGTTTAAGATGGCTTCTATTGCTTTTAGTTTGCTAAACGATGGTCCTGGATAGTGATAGATAAAACTTGTATTACTCATGGAATGTCGTAAAGTTCAAAACATGCATCAACTTGTACTCCAAATAATTTTTAAAACGTTTGAATTATTTTTAAAATTTGTTTCGAAATTTTGATAAATGTAATTTGAATTAGGTGATTGTGATTTATAATTTGTGATTTTAATATTACATATTACACCTGACTTTATATATTTTTTTACATATTCTTACTGTTTTCATTACATATTTATTTATTCATATATATATATATATATATATATATATATATTGACGTTTCATACTACATATTTGTCCAGTATGTAATGATTATGTTTGTGCGCAGTGTGGCGCGTGCCGAGGCGCGGGGTTCGCGGGGCCGCCCTGTGGGGCTGCGCTGGGCCCTGCTGCTGCCCGCGCCGACGCCACCCTCAGCTGCTGGCGCCTGCGCCTGCGACGCCTCCCCGAGCGCCAACTGCTGCCCGAGCGCCTTCGCACGCTGTGAGTACTCCCACCCTCCACGCCCTTCACCCATTCTCTCCACACACCACTTCAACTTCCTCTCCCGCATACTTCACCACCCCATCGCACTCTCTTATGTCCTCCTCCCCCACGCCCACCTCCCCTCCTCACAACAACCTCTCCTCAACCTGCTATCCCGCACTCACTTCACTTTATCATTCTCCCTCACACCCACATCACTCCTCCTCCACTACACCCTTCACCACCATCTTCCTCCACCACACCTCTCTCGCTTCCTCCTCATTTCAACCTCCTCTCTCACGCCCACCTCACTTCAGCCTCCTCTCCCGCACACTTCACTACTCCATTGCACTCACTTATGTCCTCCCCCCCCCCCCCCCCAGTCACCCAACCTTAACCCCTCCCCCCACAAATATCCACTCCATCTCACTCCTTCTTTAATCTCCACAACACTCTTTCTCCACACCAAACCTCCATCATGGGACGGAACGCGCCAACCCCACCAAGGCTGAGGGGCTAGGAGGGAAGGACGAACCGTTTATAAAAATCTTATTTTTTAGAACATATTTAATTTTTAAAAATCTGTATCTTTATTCTACTTTTGCAATGCTAATTTTTTGCAGTGTCCAAAAATACAGAGTTCTCTGAAATGAACCAGTACCAATTTTATAGCGTTCTTTGAGAAGTACCAGAGAAAATTTAGAGGAAAAAAAATTAGCTTTTTAGAAAACAATTGTTTATACATTTTAAAATTGTAAATTTACGCAAAACTATTAATATTTTGGAAACATTATACATGATCGTATTTCAAGATCTGTATTTGAAAACAAAATTAATAGAAATCATCAATTGTAGTTTTAGGACTAAAAAATTTAACTTTTTAATTTCTAAATTCAAAGATTTGAAATGAGAACGCGCATTTTCAAGAGTTCTTTTCGTGACCTGAAGAAACGACTCAATGGAAAAAATACTAACAATTTTTGAGAAATTTAAAAATGTTGGAGGACTTCATGTTAACTTCCCCCAAAATTAAAAAATCCATTTCAAATGCATGGTCCCCCCGAGTTCATTCAGATCAATTGGGAAAAAAGCAGTTTTTTTTGGGAAAAACATCTAAAGGTGAAATGTTAGCATTGGGAAAAGAACAGACGGACAGACAGACAGACAGACGTTTTTGTCAATCGATTTTTGATCATGAATCACAAATTGGATTCTCACCACAGCATGTTAAGGGGAAATAATTTACTCAAATAGGAAAAAGATTTATCTATTTTTTGTTACCAGACTGACAAAAAGTGTTGTATATATTTAGAATTGGCGCTTGAGCTTTCCCAGTAAAATTTTATAAAAAAAATAATTTGAAATGGTCATCAGGGCTAGATATATTTTAATGGTTCAGTGCCCCTGAATCTTTGCACCCTTGCGTTTGTGCCCTTTTAAAACAAAGACTTGAAATTTTCGTTCCCGTCCACATCTCCAAGAAAAATTTTTTCCCCGTCCGCCCTCTGAGTTTTTTCGCCCTTGGGGCTTTCCGTCACCGAAACAACGTCTGCGCACTTTTCGGTTTTAGATCCCCCCAAGGGGCCGGCGCGCGCAGGATCCAATAAACATCCATGTTTAGAAACATCGATGATAATAAAACATCTTTCCCAAAAACCATCAATGTTTTTAAATATCAAATTCAAACATGCTTTAGTAAGTATTAACGTTCACGAGGAAGCGGAGAATTGTCGGTGGTGGGATTTATTAATTTTAATTGAGATTAACTAAAAGTTAAGAGAAAGTATGATCAGCAAAATTAAAAAAGCTTTATTATCTCATTGTATAATAAAAAAATACAGACTTCATTTCTTAATGAAAAGTTTGTTTTAATTGTTTCAAATATTATAACACGCCCACCTACTACCTTCCAGCCGGTGGCGATGAAGGTGAAACTATGAATGCTCGTGAAGGAGCTTGAATTCTCGGGAAGCAGGATCTTGGCATGAGAAAGGTCTGAACCCTTGACACAATGAATTATATAAAATTTTAAAAAATAAAGTATTCAGTAAAACAAATTAACAGTGGACAAATATCAATAAGTATACTTTAGTAGATGGTCACTGCAAAGAAAACAGAAACAAAAGAACAGAAATAAAAACCAAAAGAGAATGTAGGCGTCACATTGACTGCCTGATTACTTCAATCCCACTATTTAAATACTTTGTTTGACCTCCTTCTAAATTATTTCGTACTCATTTAACTGTGTTAATCTAAAGTTTTCTGTCACGGCCCTTTAAGTGATTCCTACAATTATTCTTTTAAAGACTTACAGAGGTCACCCTTGAGCTGCATTATTAAATGCTGTTAACTCTAAAAAAAAAACGTGACACACGTTACTAAATCGTACTTTACAAAATTATAGCAACTGATTATCCCTGACATCATACAATGGGCAATACTTTTAATAAGATTACTTAATTACGGAAAATTATAATTTACTTTAGAAAGTTGTAAAAGGTATGGCATTCAACGAATTTACTGGTACAGCGAATGAAATCAAACGCCGCTCTACGTTGAAAATTTTCCAGAATTTATTTGTAATTTTTACCATTTTAGACGCTACGCCTGGTGTTTAAAGTTAAAAGTTTTCCAACAAATTGTCGCTAGAAGCTGCCGCCCTTTTCCCCGACATTTTTCCCGCTCGCCGTCAGTTAACCTTGTGTTGGTCGCTCGCAGTCCTCGCCGCGTCACTTGACTGATTCGACGTCCCGCGGTTACACTCTCTTTCGCTCGATCTCAGGATGCCGCCACACGTCGAAATTCCAAACCTTTCCGTCCTCAGGCCTGTACCATCGACGGATTGGTCCAAGTCTTTCGCCTACGCTTGAGTGTTGAGCGTCCTTCTGCTGCCTGCCTTTACCGTTGCTCGCGCTCCAGTTTAAATAACTAAGGGCTTGAATTGATACTTTAGCACTCGGCCAAATACCACTCTTTGAGCGTGCGGTCGGGCGTACAAAATTAAATACTGATTCGTTCAGAGTCCTTGCGCGAATTTACTTCGATGATGAAACTATTCGTTCGAGAGTCACAACGCTTGCTTACTCGCGTAACGTTAGGCATGCACATGCACTTGCTTGAATTCTATCACTTATTACCGCGTTTCTTAAATCAGCTTTACTTAAGAGTAAAATTATACTCCGCACAAAACCAATTACTACCCAAGAATTTAGTTGAGTCCCCGTCGCTGTCGAAGCCAAGAGAGCCTACCAAAGGCGTCACGATTATGCGACCCGTCGGGAAAAATTTCGGGGGGTGAATTTTCCCTCCTTCGCGCCCTCTCGAGAAAATTTTCCGTTAACTTTGACATCGAAGGCGAAAAACCCGCGGGGAGATGTCGCCTTCTCGGACCATCGCTCCGCCTCGTACCCATTTCTAGTTCTGGTTTTTTTCTAGTGGCTTATGGGTTCGTATAACCCCGTGACGTCACAATATATATATATATATATATATATATATATATATATCACAGGAAAAATCACCATAATGATTTCATCATAAAAAATTCACTAAAAATCACCATGGTTATTTTCCATTCAAAAACAAAATATGAACCACGTAAAAACGTGAAATACAAAACATCAGATTTAAACTATAATTTTATAAAAACATCAATGTTTTGAAAGTATAAATATCAATGTCGCATCGCTTCTGCGTTCTAGCATATGTATGAGCGGTGGCTCATATGCACTTCACACATGATAGGAGACCAGTCGGGAGCCGTAGTCCCGACTGGGACGGTTGAAGTCCCGGTCGGGAGCTTCGTTCCGGCAGGGATAAGTCGACGGCTGGGGATGTCACCATTCAGTGGGGGAACATCACCACCCCCTCCCGCGATTAAAAGACATGTACAACACTTACTGGACTAATGACTTGAGCAATTGACGCGCCCGTAACACATTTGTCTCAAATGCCGCGTGGCGTTTTGGCAGGACCTGGAACGAGCTGCGCGCTGCACCTGACGCCCTTCCGCGGCTGAGCGCGCGAGCTGTGGGGTGCCTCGCCTCGGCATTCCCCCTCCACGCTCGCGAATAAGGGAGGAGATTGCCATTTTTCTTTCATATGCACTTTTTAATTTAAATTTGCACGTTTTAGATTATACGCATGCAGTGCTTTAATTAATTGATCAAATACACAGATAAAATCTGTTAATTATGATATTTATCAGATACATAATGAATTTAATAATAATAATAATAATAAAAATAGTGTTAAAAAAAGATTAAAATATGTTCTGTAATTTGTACATTGTATTATACATACGTTTGCACGTACGCGTATTGCTGTGATTTGGAAATTCTGATATTTAAGCTCCTTTTAAACTAATTTAATCTTTTTAAACTGATCTACTTCTTTTATTACATCACAATATAGAAATATTCATTTATATAGAATGCAAGTAACAAAGGGCAAGCATTTCATTTTTTTGCGATAAAGTATAGTTATTGAATTTTTTTACATTTTGTAGCAACATTTATGTTCTTTAATACTTTCTAAATCAATGTTTTAAAGAGGAATAGTTCGTTAAACCCATTTTGAATTAGCCAGGGTCAAAATGGTGGAGAGTTCACTCTCAATTCTAAGAAAAACATAATATAAAGAATTGAAGACTCGAGAGACTAAACTGTATGAAATATCAAAATGTCAATTTAATTTTACATTTATTTTAAAATTTTGCAGGTTTAAGATCAACTATGCTAAAAGTGGAGTTTGGGGAGCGAAACTTTGAAAATGTAAGGGAGAGTTGAAAATGTCTCATCTTGTAATCCCTTGATTGACTATTGATTGAATTAAATTTAATTATTTGAATTCAAATGATGCCCAAAAAACTCAACAATTTACGTAGTGTTTAACTGATATGAGATCTAGAATTATCATAACTAGTTTCAAATGAGATATTTGCATATGTATTCTAAAAAAAAAGTATACTTGAGAAACCAGTTTTTAGATATAACCGTATGCAGCGTAGTGCACGTATTCTGTTCACAGAGACCTGTCTGACAACCAGCTGGACTCCCTTCCCGCCTGCCATCTTCCGAGACCGGCCCGCCTCGACCAGCTGTGAGTGCTCGTCCTTCCACACTTATTTTGTCTCAGCGGGAATTTTTTCCCCACCACAACTTGCCTTTCCTCCAGATTTAGTTGATTAAAAAACCCTGAACGAACACGTCCACTACGAAAAACATCTCGACCCCTCACGTCTGAATATTTCAACCGATTTATTAACCCAAAGGAGAAGTGATCACTTTATTCTTCGTCCAAAATTGCAATTTTTGAAGGTCTATCATTTTCCCCCTTGATTGAAAAAGAAACAACCTTCTCTCGCATTAAGAAAGCATAACGAAAAGTACTGATATCGTGGCAAAGCATGCGATATCGAATAATGTGTAGCCTTTTATTTTTTGTCTGAAGTCAAATAGCAAGTAGCAAATAGAAAAGAAAATTAGAATAGCAAAACAAAGAGGGGGGAAAATCACTGCACTTCACTTTAGTGCAATGCACTGCACCGCACATCGCTTAACCTGAATTTTAACTGATCAACGACTTGAAATCTATAACTACAGTTAGATAACTTTACTCAGTTTCATTGTACTCTTTCACTTATTCATTTATTTCCAAATACGGAACTAAGGAAGGTGGGGCAAAACCGCCCAGGCAAATTGTTCCACCCCTTTTATTAAGTCGATTGACAAGGAGAGTTTGTCACGCCCGTTCTTTTGTATTGTTGATTCACTTCTGTGTATGTGAAATATATTTAAATAATCCGGTTCTCTAGTCTTTTTCCCCTTTCATGCCATGTAGGTGTATTATTTATACGTCGCGAAATTATGATCTTTTTTTCACTACTCTGACAATTTTCAATCCGAAGGTATGCCCCTTTTAAATTTGTGTTCTGTTTTGTATGCAATCTAAATTCTGTTTTGTCTTCTTTCCAAAATATTTTCCTATTGTATATGGGTTTCAGCTACAGAGCTTCGATAGGTCGAATTTATCCCTTGTCTGGAGAAAACATTTAGCGGCCGACTGGTCTGCTTAGTAGTTTTGGGGTGTTTTCTGCATCAATACACTGCAAATGCCATAGTAGTACTTCTAGAAATGAGCCAGGATCGCGCGCATATTTTTTTCCTCATTCTCTTCCTATTCTCCCCATCCGCACATACATGCAATAGATTACTACACATGTCGAGAGACCAGTCAGGATTTTAGGGTTAGTCCCGACTGAGATGAAAATATGTGGAGGGATAAAAGTCCCCCACAAGCCGTGTAGGTCGACGCTAAATCTCACCATCCAGCGGGGAAGAACCCACCACCTTCAGGCAAAAAGAATCACTACACTTAACTAATGCCCATGGCAGTTGACGTGCCTGGAATCATCAATCAGCTACCTGATAGGTTTTGTAAGAAGTGATCTGGCCCACAAAATATTTTTTTTTTTCTTTTTGACTTTCGCGCTATTCTGCCATTTTCCTTATAATATGCTGTCATCGGTGAAGAGGGGAATTTTACGTTATACGTTACGTTAAGAAAAAAAGAGGGCCATGACACTGACCTGAGGGGTTTTAGAAGTAACATTACTTTTGTCTACTAATTGCTGTCCAATTCAAACGTTTTTCTTTGGGTCACGAAGAAACCTCACTTTTTCACGCTATTACATAACTATATGTTAAAGTTTTAACTCTAGAACGGCGGCAAATTAGATATACCTAGAATAGGAGGAAGTCATTTTGACACCATGAATACGATGCACTAAAATTCGATTTTTTTTTCAAAATAGAGCTTTGTTTTGGTGAGAATATATTTCGTACACATCTAAAAAGCTTCTTAAAAATCTAAATGCATTTTTTGCAACTTATTTTCACTTTTGGCACATTTTCCCCAAAAAGGTTTTACAACTTCTACACTAATGACGGTTTTGTTGTCATGATAAACTGATTTGGCACTTTTTTGCTTTTGAATGGCCCTTACTACAGTCTCTTCTTGTTCAGTGTGACATCTTCTGACAAATTTTCCTTCAGTTCACTAGACAGGTAAAGAATAAACTTTTTCCTTATCCCCTTTTCATTAGTTACATGATAGTAAGTAATCCAAGCATTGATTGCCAATACATTTAGAAACATGAAAGACAATTTCCATATGCGTTTTTTTGTATGTTACTGAGTCATTTGGGCTCCATCTCATATTTGTTGGGGTTATAGAACGTCACAGTTTCCGATTTTTTCTTCATCACTACTACTTCACGACGACGTGGGTGAAAAGCATGACGTTATTTTTCTTCTTTTAAATGATACACCCCAAGGCAGTTTGTGTTGCCTGGAGGTTGTAAAATAACGTACAAAATGAATTTCAGCATTTACTTCAAGGGATTTCAAGACAGATCGGATTGATTGTTCTCACAATGATGTTTTTTCTTCGAGATTTTGGCAAGTTGATGAGTCTTAAACATTTGTCAATTGTCGGGTTTTTTTCGTTGGTTTATAAATAGCTCCAAAGCATAACAACAAATTTTCCCAATGGTTATTTACAGGCGAGCATCCTTTTTGCAAGATAGAAAAGGTATTAAATATGTACTTCGTTGAACGTCAGCCGGCCCCAAAATTGCAGTTCGTAGTAATTCTGTTTGGCATAAACTGGTATATTCCACCTAATTTGCTTAAGTAATTGCTCATCGATTTTTAAAATTTTTCACTTAGATAGTAATGAATGCATTTTTCCCAAAGTTCTCCCAATTTCTGCCACTTCTAGAGAAAGCTTATCAGCACGAAGAGTTCAGCTGAGTTGATTTGTCGTCAAACTGGAAAAATAGAGAAGCCATGAAATCTGTTTCTTGGCATTGTGTCTTTTATGAACTTTAGTCCCCAAACGAGACCAAAGATCATTCCCAGAGATACCCTTCGCATAAAACGCTCCTCGTGGGTACATAATGCCCATCATTGCTACAACTCTTCGAGAGACACGGTTCAGTTGTTTTTTCTGTTTTTTCAATACTTCTTGCTTCTGATTTGGTGTGTCTCTTCATGGGGCGAAGCATTTATTCATAAAATAGCAAACGGAACAAACTTATACAGATCCACCTGTTCGCTGGCACGCCATTTTGTGGGACCACTTCATTCTTTCAAGACATTCACAATATTTCTTCTTCCAGCCGACGAGTTGGCGCTAATGATCTCCCAGTCGGATCCGTCTCTGGCAACCATTTTCACTGTTAGGGCATTTTGTTGCTTTTATTGAGATGATGTAGGGGAATATTGGGCTACATTAACCACCGCATCTTCTTCCACTGACAGTTCATTACTCAAACTACTCGCTTCATCCTCACTATTCCTTGGCATAATATCTTCATCTGAATCGGGATTTACTCCTGACTGAAATCCAAATTTTCTAGCATACGAAACAACTCGTGAACAGAGAGACCAATTGAACCTGACATTATGACCACACAAGCTACAACATTCTGACAAGGAAACTAATATGATAATTGAAAACGGAAAGAAACTTATCACAGATCGATACTCGTTGAAACTTGCGCTCGTTTCATTCTTTACTTTGTGGAAAGGATACTTTTGTCAAATAAACAAGGGAATGACTTTTACTTTCGGTTTAACTGAACGACAATAGACACGCATCATTCCTGAGGAAGGGATATCTTCTTAGATTGAGATACTGCAGTATCTTTATGATAATGAAATGATTAGACCGAACCAATACCGATTAAGTTAAGAATATGGTAGTTTTGCAAATAAAATAACATGGGTGTCAAAATGCCCTCCCACCGCTTTTCTGCGGATATCACATGTTAAAACAATAGACATTAATATTTTTGATGAAATAGATTCCAACTATATAATGATAAAGAAAATAAAAAAATTGAAAAAGTCATAATGTGTGAAAGAAAACATTTATAAACTTAATTTAGTATTGACGAAACAATTAATGGGTCATTCTGAACCCTGCCGCCGTTCTAGTGTTAAATCGAGTGCCTAATGTTATACTTCGGTATAGTGTCAGAGGTAACTAGAGGTAAACCAACAATACATGGATGTTGATTGAGAGTATGTCTTGTGAGTTGAGGTACTTAAGTGTCTTCATGTTATGTAATTCAGTGATGCAGTGCTAAAACAAGATAACACTGTAGAGTTTAACATCGGTGAGTTTAATTATCAGCAAGTCATGCGGAACTACATCAAACGCTTTAGCAAAATCAATAACTACATGCTGATCTTGCCGTTATATCGCACAAAAAAAGCAAACTAGGAAATACACAATAGAAAAGTACAATACTGTACGAAAAGTAAAAATTTTCCAAAATATTCTTTCATGTCATTCATTTCTTATTCTCCAATAGACGATGAAATTTAACAGATCTGGAACAACTGAATCACTATTTAATTTGAATACAGATTTAAAAGTGATTTTGAAAAAGTAATTGAAAAGTTTGAATTTTACCTAAATTTGTACACGTATGTTTTATTGGGATCTAGCTCGAAATCCTAATATTCACATGAATTTAAAAACGTATTGCCTCACACAACGTTGTAACATCGTTAATCTTTGCATTTAAAAACACATCTTCGACATTTAAAAAATTGCTATCTTCCTTTCGCTGTCACCTTACTTCCGCACCTTATTCCCACTAGATCAAGACCTCCTTGAACAACGTCTTGACACAGCCAAACGCCATAATGAATAAATGACGACAAATAAGAGTTCATTCCATTAATTTAGCTTTAATTAAGTTAGTATGGATTTTTTACAAACCGTTTAATAGCAGCCAGAGATAATATATCTGGGGCCTACTATCTTTCATTTAAATCAAAATTTACGATGAGTAGAAAGCTCATTCATCAATGACCTAGAATGCTCAAATTTCTTTCTGAACGAACATCCTTAGTGCATTAAATATACATATTCCATCTACTCGTCCCCTTAAAACAATTACTTCAGGGAAATATTGAGTAAAGGGCTGGCTCTCACATTCTGACTTTACAATTAGTTTTCGTTTTTGGGCCCATGTAAAACATTTTATCTAATGTAAATGATTTCAATCGAATAAGACAATTTTTTAAATAATTATGACGTAAGGCAAACTATCAAAATTTGTTTGCCACATTTTGTCCTTTTTTGACAATGGGAATGATTAGAGAGGATTTCCAATTATCCGGTATGCTTTCATTGTTGAATGACATATTAAGAAGTCTGAATAAATTCTGCATTCTTGTGTCTCTTGCTAGCTTGAAAAAACGGTCGGAATACAAACGGTTCCGCACGCCTTACAGTATTTAATTTCCTTCAAACGTGGACGTACATCCATGATATCAATTTTCAATACGTGATCCACGTTATTTTGTCCTATAATAGTTTGGCAAAATGTCTATGCAGATCTTTGAAGGTACGAACAATGGGACTAACGAGGACATCAATTGCGCCAAAGGAAATCTCAAGAACTTTTAATTAATAAACGATCGATGTACGTAGCCAGGAGAAAACTGCTTCAAAGAATTTGTAAAGAAAATAGCTGAAGAAAATCGTGCTATAAACAAAATTATTTTCGCCTGCTCATGCAAAAGGCTGGTGGGATTATAGAACTCTGTTAGCAAAATGTTGAGTATTAAAAAAGGAAACTGTCCCTATTAGAATAAAAAATGATAATAAAACTTATACCAAGCAGAACTACAAATTTCTTCTAGAAATTCATATTTTTGATACTTTTTTAAATTTATCATCCCCACAAGAGCAATTTTATTAACTCTTTCAGAATGGTACAAACTATCGTTTAATTCCCACATGATTGTCAACTACAGTAACAATTATATCCTTACATAGAAAATCCTGTCGATAACTTAGTATCATTAATCCCTTTAAATAAAATTTTATCATAAATATCTACGTCAATGTGGGTTTTTTCACTTTGGATTTGTCATTCAGGGAAAAACCACTTAGAATCTTGACACGTTGTCTGATAGACAATTATGTACTTACATAGAAAATCCTGTCGAAAACTTAGCTTGATTACAATCTCTTTAAGTACAATTATATCACGAACATCTTCCTGTCACTTTGATTTGTCCGCATCTGGGCATTTGTCACACAGGTAGCAAGACCACTGCAGAGTCTGAGACATGGTCTGATGGAAAGCATCACAGTCGTGACACCAGTCGATGCAAGACCTGCGAAAAGTAATATAGCTGCATTCTGTACTCGATACGCAAACAAAATGAAAATACTGAGGACATTTAATGTCCGACTGAACTAATGTAACGCACTAAAAACCTTTTAAAATCCTCGCCACCTTCTTACACTGACTGATAAGGGAAAGACGTCGATCGTGGCTAATGTAAACAGCTATCGTTAATTTAAAAGATGTTGACAATGATGAGACTTTTACAGCAGCGCAAATAGTTTTAAGAATTCATGATTTGTTTTTCCTTACCAAAAGAGGTTCAAAATTTAAGTAAAGCTTTAGTAAACCCATAGTTTAATTTGATTTGTAAAGTGCAAAATGTTTCAAATGATGTATAGTCGAGTAAGGAACATCATTTGATGTTCATCATATATGTAAATGAAACAGTTTTAATTTTATTTCCAAATTGTCTCATACAATCATTTACACTGTAATCAATATGACGCGTCTGATTTTTTCGACATTTTGTAAGAACTCCTTTTGAGAATTATTTATAAAGGATCCTTGAGTCTCCAAATGTGAACATGATTAAAATGATTAATGATTATTATTTATCAATATTGTTTTATTAATAATACTCTAATCCATATCATTGACTTATAATTTTATTTTAGGTACTAAAGAAAAGATATAGTAGGTACTATATAGGTACTATATAAGGTACTACAAGATACATTGTCAGGTTAAACAAAGAAATGTATTAAAACCAGAAACATTAAGAATACGTAATAAGGAAGATGCCTACTGTTACCACAACACGCTGATGTACATGGAGAGGAGAGGTGGGTAAGGCGAGTAGATGAGCTGGCACAAACAACGCGATTGAGCATTGCCTGAGAAGACGTCCACAGAGCACATCCAGCTTTCCTGTAGCTCTCACACGCTGCAACTGGCTTTCCTACGATACAGGAATGAAAATCAAAGGCTTCACTTAAGGCAACGTCAACAGTTCATAAATACGGTTAGCAACTGAAACACGAGAACATCTGCTGATTTTGTAATTACTCGTGATTGTAAGCATAAAATAATTGTCAAAACCGCTTTCTCTTGTTTATCTCCAAACATCAAGTTAAAGATGAAGTTTATTGATTTACACTGGCATAAATGTTCACAGTAATGATGAAATGAAGGATTTAAACAACTGAAGAGTTTAAAGACGTAAATATCAATTTAAATAGTATATTAGATTAAATACTTATATATAATAAATACAATAATAACTAATCACATAATGACTTTATTTACGTGGCGAGACTCGGGCCATCAGACCTGCTCTTCCGCCTAACCACGTAATACTAAATTTATAGATAAATCGAATTAATAGATAATTTAGTAAATAAACAAGTAAAATAATACTTGTTTAGTTAGTAATAAGTAAAAATAACTTACAGATGTCATGCCCTGGGCCTACAAACGACAAGAATACAACGTCCCAGCATTTGCCTAAGCGACTGGGGAAACTAGAAAATAAAGAAGTGTATGTTTCAACATTGAGCAACAAAAAATATAATTAAGATAATTTTAAAACAAAACAAACATTACTGATCAGGAAAACTCTAAAGGTTTGCCTGAAAATATAAATTTAAGAGATATTAATTTAGCAATAGTATCAAATGTTGACAAAAATCTAAAATACATTCATGAATCATAAAAGCAATATGAGAAATGCACACAACCACTCACAGGACGACGGCTTAGGCCGATTTTAGATTCAACATCATGTACCAAGGAAAGACGCATTCAGTCAGAGCCATGACAAAGTTAGATAATAATGAATTAGAAAATACTGGTAGATAATACAAAAACCTTTAACTTATAATATACTTAATTTAGACTAATTATACTATTGTTAATTAAATTAAGAACTAACTAAGAAAACAAAGAAAGAATAAACTGTTAAAAGCCCTATAAAATTTATATTTAACTTACAATTTGAACTCACTTAAGAACTAACTTAAGAAAATAGCAAGAAATGGAGAAAACTGCTAAAAGCGATATAAAAATTACATTTACCTTACAATTCTAATACATTTAGTACACACTTTCACATCATACAATATCAGCTAGAAAATAGTATTTAAATGTTTTTGAATGATCGAGAGTTTTACATTTCCTAACATTTACTGGAAGGCTATTCCACTTCTAGTCGTCGCTACTAAGTAAGATTTGATGTAAAAGTAGTGTTGCTTTTGAATATTGCATAGCAAAGATTTCTCGAATCTTCTTGTTTTAAGATAAGAAATTTATGAGAGAGGTAAGTAGGTACACCTGTATTTAATATTTTGTAGAAAAGACACAAACTATGAAACATGTCGGGCTTCAGTTTAGTATGTTATTAGCTTTGATCCCTGATAGTGATCATACTTTCTGATATTATATTGAAACCTAACACACGCATTTTGAACTCTTTGGAGAGCGTCACAGTTGATTTCTAATTACGTACACATGTCACCATAATGCAGAGGGAGTAAGAGGGATTTTACTAGTAGTTCTTTGGTTTTGGGTGAAGGCATTTGTGCACATTTGAGTGAGTACATTAGCATACACTTTGGGCAAGTTTCCTGAACATGAGGTTCTAATTAGGAATTTGTCGATGGTCAGATGAGATTTTTACTTGTGAGCATGGGGAAAGAAAAGTATTCAGTATGATATGAGGAATATTTAGATTTTAGTGCTTTATGGACAACAAGAGCCAATTATAATTGATTGAGATTTACTGGATTTAGCTAAGGCCGTTTCTCAGTGACCATTCATGAAAGAGGCTAAATCTGATTTGTTTTACTTATTAACTGAGCTTACTTCAGAAGGTTTCCACTGACTTAGATCTGTAGGTCATCTGCGTACATATGATGATTGCATCTTGATAGCAATTGACGGTATATCATTTACATAGATAAGGAAGAAAAGTGGACAAGTATGGAGCCCTGTGGCACTCCACGTGAAACTGGTTTAGGTGACGAGAAAGTGTTTTCAAACTACGACCTGTTGTCTATTACTAAAATAACTTGAAACCATGATAAGGTAGAATCAGAAAACCGAGACATTTACATTTTGCCAGAAGCACGTCAGGTCTACTGAATCGAAGGCCTTCTAAAATCTAAAAGCGTTAGCGTTGTTATATTGCCTTCATCCAGAGATTGACGAATGTCTCGATGACTCGTAGCAAAGCCGTTTGCGTACTTCTACCCTCCCTAAACCAGATTGAAAATTATTGAGAGCACTATTTATGGTGAGATACTTGTTTATTTGTTGACGTACAACTTTTCGAGGACTTTGATAATGTTGGTAATGTTGATAGGTCGATAATCAAAAGATTTAACGAATTTAAACATTTCGAGGGGACGAATGTGCTTGTTTCACAATTGGAAAAATCCGTTGTTAAAGAAAAGTTTATTATGGAGTAAGCGCTAAAGAGCATCTTTAAACCAATTTTAATTGCTTTGCTCGTTATATCATCCGAACCTTTGAATTTGATTTGAGTGCCTTCACATTTTTCTGACTTCTTGCAGTCAACATTGTTGAAATAGAAACTATCGTCACAGGGGTGCGAGGTGCATGTGATTCCAGAGAGTAAAGTGTCTTTCTTTAATAGGTCTATTTTATGTGCAGCGGAAGCAAATAGCATTAGGTCATCTAGGGAATTTCTAATGAACTGTCATTTGATTTACGTTTGCAAATTCAAGTTTTTCAAAGTGTTCCATATCTTCGTACTGAATTTGTTTGAAAAGATTATGATAATAACGAATCTTAGCGTTTTGATTTGTTGTTTCAGAAATTTCAAGTTTTTATAATTTTTCATTTTCATCTGGTTTTAGTAATTTTAAAACGGTTATATGCGGAGTTCTAACTTCATATGAACTTATCTCATTTGTGCATGGAGCAGCAGGCCGTGACACGAAGTTTCATGGAGCGTGCTTGTTAAAAGATTCGTTATGATTTCATTGAACATATTACTTTGAGTCTAATGAGTATTGTGATAAACTTGTGCCAAGGTGCATCACTGTCTACTTGAAATGCTGTAAAATCTAAGTTTTTGTAATCACAGTAATTGATTGTTTTGTTTTTGTATTTAGTACATTTAGCTGAATATACAACAAAAGAGTAAATCATGGTTGAAATACCTGGAACAGGAACTTGACCATGTAGTAATACTTGAAATATCTGAGACAATCAAGATCAATCCACGATTCTGCTTTAGATGAGCTATGAGTAGGATCAATTTAATATTTGCAAATTATACAATTGAAAGTATGAAAAAGTTAGTGGCAGATTTTGATGGATTTTTAAGTCGCAATTAAAATCCCCATTACAATAATATCTTGATACTTATGTAAATTCTGAAAGTGAATCCTCAATTTGACAGCTGTCCTGTATTTGGAGGCCACATACAACCCTGACAAGTAGATGTTTTCCCAATACTATATCAACAAACATGTATTCCAAGTTCATGAGTTACTAGTAGATGTTTTTATTATTTTACAATTTATATCATCACACAAACATAGCAACACCCCACTGGATTTCTCTTTAAATTAATTTTATTATATTTCTACATTTCGTATGAGTTATATTTAGGATCGAACAAGATCAGACGGCGCAGTAGATTTCAACCAAGAACATGACAAATTTCTGCGTGATGTTTCTTTAGAGATTGCGCGTTAATGTGAAAGCATGACAAGTCACGAGGAAAGGCAAGAAATGGACGGTTGAGATCAGAGAGTGGAGAGGCTTCTGAGGGTAGGTAGGCTTAACGCCGGACAGCCACGTCCCAGGTAGGTATGTCCAGGGGCGCGGTTCTGGCAAGACGTCGTCATCTACAGGTTGCCAAATTTGACATAGTATTTGGAAAGTGTGTACTTTACAGGCAGAAAGAAATTACAATTAATATATTACAAGTAAAATTAAATAATAAACAATAATCTAGTATAAGAGAGACTCTGAAAATGATTCTAAGGTTACGCGCCATTTACAGGTAAGGAGTCAACTTACATTCTGGTGATGCGTCTTTCCTGTGTGGTATTTACATATATGCTCCATCAAAGGACCAACGTTTTAAGTTGAAATTTGAAATACATTTTCGCAAGATTTAACCTGTGAGGTTAAATCCTCCTCATAACTTTTCTACTACCTGCAAGTTTTCTTATTTTTAAATATTTCAGCCCTTTCCTATACGATACTAATTTCACTATATAGGCGGCACTTGCCATCAGTCTTAGGTCCTATTCTATGGCTCCTATCAATGTCGTCAGAGTAACAATGACACCAATATCCTTAGCCAACTCTATAACTTTAGTATCGGTATTTTCTGTTGTTTGACTCACTGATTCAAACAAGCGGAGAGAATTTCTCCGCTGATATTGTTCCAGCTCGTCCATTTTGTCCATGTGGGCCGTCCTTAGCGCTGGATCTCCTGGCGTTGCTCGTCAATGACGCGGTTCTGCTGCTCGATGGTCTCCGGTTTCGAGAGCTCGTCCCAGCGCCTCGATGAGACCCTGATTAATCTCTGACGCTCTCCGTTGCGGGCAGCAACAGATCTGCCTACTGAGCGATGAAATTTGTTCTGAGGAGGTTTTGCAGCTTGACCCATGACGAGAAAACATGACAACAAGAGTATTATAAAATGAAAATAAATAAAAGCACACTTAAAACAAATTATAGTTGTAAGAGTTGAAACGAGCAAAAACACTAGCTCTAGGCAAGAAGATAGACGAGAAGGAAACAAGAGTAGAGTAGAAAAAATTAACTAAATAAAAGAAAGATAGATATATTATCAGAAACGGACAAGACGTGAGACGGGATAAAAACAATAGACAAGAGAAATAAATTTAATAAAACTTTGAGACTAACACAATCTGAGATCAGAAGTAAGATATTGATATCAGAGATAGAAACTGGGAGAAGAGAGTATAAGAAAGTTTACTTCCTAAAAATAAGCTGCTGAATTCACTGTAGCTTCAGAACTCGCTGCTCACTCAGACACCTGCTATAAGCCCTGTTTGCTACCTGCGCTCCGGCACGTCCTCACTGACGATTTGGTCATACGACGAATGACGACGGTCATACGACGAATGACGATTATAATATATATATATATATATATATATATATATATATATACCTACTACCTTCCTGCACGTGGAGAGTGTGATAGTATGAATGCTCGTAGAGCGAGCTTAAAATTTCAGGAAGCAGGATCTTTGGGATGAGAAAGCTCTGAACCCTTAACACAATGAATAAGATAAAACTGAATAAAATGGGCATATAGTTGAATGAAAATTACAGTGGCACAATTATATAATAGGATTATGTACTTAAGTACTTGGTCACTGAAAACAAAACAGAAAATAAGGTAAACAAAAATTGGCGTCACTGACTGCCTGAACACACTTTCACCAATTACAATTCACAATTTGCTCATTCTCTTCTGAAGTTTATTACTACATTATTTTACTCTTTCTACTCTAGTTTTGGTGCACGACTTTTAAAATGAGTTTTACACTTGTTCTAGGTATCCTGTCTGCAGGTGCTATTCTGGCTTGCACTCACTATAACATGTGAACTTTAAAGAGAGAAAACACGCAACATACACGTTACTTAAATTTGACCCCTTACCTATCACAGAAAGAATTAATTTAACACAATAAACTATGATATTCAGATAACGTCACTGTACAATATATGAAATCGAATTATTTGTAAAATTGTAAATGTATGGCCTCTTGATGAATTTAATAACACGTGCAGTAAATGAACTGAAACTGCCACTACATCGTTCGGAATACTATCACACCTATTCTGACCTTCACTCCACTTTTAACACGAATTGTCGTGTATTTACTGCTATCTCTTTCCCAACTGATCGCCGCATAAAAGTTACAGTCTTTACTCAACAGTTCTGCATCGTCGCCTGTAGGTGACCTTATGGATTTTCTGCCGTTCAGCCTCGCGTTGCAACCTGTCTCGCTCAGTGTCCCACTGATGTTACTAGTTTCTCCTCGAGCTCTGACCTGCCACGCTCCAATTTCCACACCCTTCTCCCTTCTCCGACTCGTACGATTCTCGTTCCAGTCCAAATCTTTCACCTACGCTTTCTCTTCCTGGGGTCGTCCTTCTTTCTGCCGCCCTCGTACAAGTTTGTTCGCGCTTCCAGCCTGAATAATTAATGTGCTGAAGTTATGCTTTCAATGCTCGCCTACTACCACACTTTGCTCTTGTGTGGTCTCAGCTTGAATAGAGATGCTGATTTAGTTAATGTCCTTCTGCGCGAATTTATAAATTTGAAATTATTTCAAGTCAAACAATCTTCACTTACTTCTCTCAAATATTGTGAATGTTAATGCGAAGAATGTTCAGTGCAGTCCACTTCAATTACATCACTTCGCTGATACGCTTCAAGCTAACTTTAACTACCAAGTTAAAATAAACTCCATGCTATCGTTACATCGCCTTCAGAACTCAGTCTAGTCGCTGCTGCTAATCATAGAGAGCTCCTTCCGAGGCGCGCCGCGATACTTATGGGTACTCGGGGCCTGGGGAAATTTTTGAGGTGAATATTCTCTCTCGTGATCTCCGAAAACATTATTCGCTAGTTCGGGGGCAGAGTTCGAGTGCCATGGGTAGATGGCGCGTTTACAAGCCATCGTTCCGCCGCACTACTTGACTTTCTGTTCGCGGGCTTCTCTCGTAGCTGAGGTGGCTTATGGGGTTGTCTAATCCCATGACGTCACAATATAAGAAATATAAATATGATAATTTTTAATTAAACATTTATTTATTTACATTTTGTTCATACATGCGAACAAAAATAAATTGATGGACAAACATAGTAGTTAAAAGATTACCAAAATAAGTATGTCAAATTTAATTATTTCGCAAACATGTTATGTTTAATATAATCTATGTATTTATACAATATTGTTAGATATGAGGTATGTTAGTTTTCTAATGTCTAAGAGTTTTATACTTTGGCACATATCAGTGGAATTGAGCAGTGATTTCAGGTTCCGTCCATTTTGAAATTTTCTGTTACCTGTAGCAGGGCATTCATTCTGTAGCAGGAAGTGAGGTAGAAGTAGAGGCTGCTGCACCCACTTGACAGGATTCTGATCTGTCATCTCAATAAATGGCAGAATTGAGATTGAAATGACTTATCCTAGTCATGTATGAACTCGTAAAACAACCTGTTTGTCTACTTTAACTGTTTTCTGGGGAGAGCTGCAAAGTTGATTGTTTGACTAAATGGAGTTTGGAAACATTCAACTTCCAGTTAGAGTTCCAATAGCTGAGGGTGAGTCCTTCACAAACGTTTTGAAATCTTGAAAATGCCTTTAATTTGTTTGTCGCGCCTGTAAATGATGTGGCAAATTTAAGGACTGAATAATTTTCTCATTGCTAATGATTTGATTATGCGAGGGGATCCATATTATTTCATTTGGGTCCTCATTTACAGCTTGATCTTGTAGGCACACATAAAATTTCCAACTTCCCATCTAGTTCGTGATTAAATTACATTCCGCCTAACATTTTCTTCACTAATCTAACGTACTTTGCTAGATGGCTGCTCCAGTCCCAGTTTCCGTACGAGAAAAACAACCATACGATAGGTAGGTATAGAAGAACAACATTCACCACAGCGTCTCGCAAAAGAAGAAGGGCTCCGTTCCATTCTCCGAGGTACTTATGGGTCTGACGTTACAAGCGGTAAGTCGCGACTCCCCGGGGACGGAATATCCAGTCGCCCGACCCCGAGAGTCGGTTCCAGTGTTGTGTTCAGCCACTCATTCTAGATCGCGCCCTTACTGACAGCTCTGTATGTCGCGAGCTTCAGACTTCGTGTTCTTCTTCATCTACTCCACTTCAAGGATAGGTCTATTGTGTTCCGCTTCTAAGCTATTCCATCTTTTAGCGGTCTACCGGGATCTCTTCTGCCTTGAGGCTGAAATTTAAATGCCTGCTTGAATGGAGTCTCTTCCATTCTTTCCACATGTAACCATTCCGGTATGTAACATTGTACTTGTCATTGATTGCTTGAACGTATAATTCTTTTCGAATTTCACATTTCTGAGTTTATTTAGTCTGTGCATTTTTACAGTCTCTAGAATTTCATTCTGGCATAACGTCTGTTTATCTTTTCTTCAGAGTACTGTATCTACTCGAACAAGAGAGGCAGGACATTATCATATATATTCTCATCAGAGATCTCACGCTTTATCTTTTAAGAGTTCACTGAATGGTTCTGCATATTCTGACATTTGTGGATTTTTCATCTATATCCACTTCATGAAGAACGTTACGTTATAACCCAAATATTTAAAATGTAACTTGTTCCTGCATCGTATTTCATAAGATTATTTTATGCGTATAGAAAGTTTTCTCACCATTCATTGTTTTGAAATCTTTAGATTATATCTTTGCAAGTTTGGTTTAATTAATGAATAGACTTGTAAGACATCCTGACATTCTGGATTATAATTCACTCATCCTCTCCATAATTTAACGATCCGTGACTCTACTGACCAAATCTGTGGGAGGTGATCTCTGAATGTCGCTGAACGTCAATGTATTGTCAATGTTGTTTGATGAGTAGAGACATAATTTTACGTAATTACATTTTTGACTTCTACTTACTGTTCTCAAAATTGTAATCTAGGAATCGTCGCTATTCAATACACATCCAATATTTCGTTACATATTTTATACATTTAGTAATATATTGTATATATTATATATTACATACCTATATATTATATATTGTACATATTTGTTATTTTACATACTGCTTAGCAACATGCTTGAAAGGGAAAGTGGGATACTTTATTTTTGCATTATTATTGCCTACCTTAAAGAACTTCACTATAAATTTAGTTTGTGTAAATTATTGCAATAAGCTTGTACTTTGCTTAACTTCTTGTACCTTACCATTCCTTTGAGAATATCTGAGAAGAAATTCGTGATCCTAATTGTGTTCTGCATCTTACTACCAATTGCGAATTTCAGTTTGAATACACAGACTAGTACACATATCTGCAAGAGGGGTGCGTCCAAATCCCAATTGTTTTAATGAGTGAGAAGGAAATATAAATTCCATGGTAAGTTTGAAAAGAAACTACCATCAAAGTCTTCGAGAAAATCACTAACTTACCAACTTGCTTGTCTCTAGCCTGTCATCTTCAGTATGTTTCTAAGTGAAAGGTGGGTACTGAAACTACTAACATAAATATAAATATAATGGAGTTTTCTTTACAGAAAACTACATCGGAATCAGCTTGTCGATGTCCGAAGATCTCTTTGAGTCCTTGGGGTACTTGTGCATCTGTGCAATCTTTCTCTTCTCCATTCAGATCTTGAGGAAATTGAGGGGAGTCTTATGTAAGAGGACGTATGTAAGAGGAAATTGAGGTGAGAAGTAAATGGAACTATCAAAATAGTAGGTTATCTTAGTTTTATTTACCTTTATTTTCCCGCACACTCTTGTATGTATATAGAGAAAGTATTGTAATATAACAGCGAAAGACGCGATTTTCATCAGAAAACTATATGTGAGTTCCTGTATAGCGAAAAAGTGATTGATTGATTGATTTGATTTATTTATAGTCTGCATCAACTACTATGGTTATTAGCGACTACTTTTATAATTACACAGTCAGTACAATAACACAATAACCTAGAATATATATATATGGTTAAATACTATTATAAATCCTAATTTCTCTTAAAAGTTAATGAATTTAATGCACTGTTCTTTGTTATTGAGGTCTTTAGGAGAACTTAAATTGTACATCTTTCTTGAACTTTCAATTTAGGCATGCAAACAAATGTTCTACTGAAAGAGGAATCTTGCATGAATTGCAGTTATCAGCACTAGTCCTGTTCAGTAAGTGGCTGTAGAAAATTTGTGTGTCCTATTCTGCATCTTTGTCAAGACAACCTGATCTTTACAGAAGTGACTGTTGATTATCATCTTCAAACTTCTAACTGATCTTAATTTGCACCCTGTGTTGTTCCATTCATTAGTGTCAAGATCAGCTAATTGTTCTTGACTTCTAGAGATATTCTTGATAACTTACTGGTATATCACTCCTAACTACGCTTCGTGCTGCTTTTTAGCTTTCTGTCTGCAATCTGTTTCTGCAATGCCAACGTCGAAGGTATCCAGCTCAATGCTATTTCTTTGCCTCACTGCTTAGTTGGTTGATTTTTCAACTATCTCTTGACCAATACATTATCAAGATAGATTCATTATAGCAGATACAGCACTAGCGAAAAGTGGTAATTCTTTTCCACATTTGTAAATAACTCTTCTAACTTCATGTATTCAGAATCCATGTTCAGGTTCTCTAACTGAAAAATGTATTTATGGCAAAATGATCATCATTTTGTCATAATCAGTCATCAATCATTCAGTCTGTCAGTCCGTCTATGAACAATACAAGGGCTGAAACCCTAACCACGATTTGCACAAAATTGATATTTCGCAGTCCATCTGTTAATGTCACCTCTAAATTCGAAATTAATATACTGAGTTTAAGGTTTCATGTGAAGCCAGAACAAAATTTGAAATTTTCTGAAAAATGTTTCAATTTTTTTAATTGTTCCTTCGGTGATGCTTGAATATCTTAAATATTAAAATCAAATGTGTAATTTGTTCGGCATCTGCCTAAAACTACAGTATGGTAGATAGAGCTTTTTTCTAATGACATCTGTTAATAAAATTTGAATTTAATATGCTCATGCACAATTCTACGACTAGTATGTTTATGAAATAAACATAGTTTTAAACAACAAAATTGGGCAAAAACGCTCCAATTTTTTCTGTATTTTTTCTGATAGTGGGAAGTAGGCTTAAATACGGGTCAGGTCCGTAATAGTAATAGCACCATAATCTCATCCATCATTAAAAATCACTAGGTAATGTTATTTTTCCTCAACACGCACCTCAATCTCAAGCAAATTGTGGATGTAATCAACATTCCTGCTTACCAAATGTGCGGCAAAGGATGAAGTCTGAGTTCTACATTCTGCAACAGTCACGTTTTTCACATCTTCGACTAATCATTTGTCATCTTATCAATATCAGATCACATTTTATCACTAGGTGTCAACTCTAACATATCAGTTTGCCAGTACAAAGAATAAGAATGAATATTCACATCTTCATACAGGATGCACAGTTTTGCTGTCACTGTTCTTAGATTATGATACGTGTTCGATATTTCAACTTCAACAAAAATTTGATAATTTGAATATTAAAATGTTAATCATTCTAGTGCTCCTATTTGTGTGAATGGTAAACAATCTCCCTTGTAGATACGCCTACCTGCTTCAAGTGAATTAAAATAATTTACTCAACTAGCGTTGCAACTGACTGATGTTGTCAAGAAGTGAACTTCATCAGAATATGATGCAGAGAAACATTGCATCAAATGCTTCAGAAAGTCACTAAAGCTTCGCATTTGCAATGATTGCATTCAGAGCGCCTTCAGCCTTCAGAAACTAAGGTACCATCTACTAACATCTATTCTTTATTCTTACAGGCCATTATAACATACGTATATAAATTACACTACCTAATTATATATATATATATATATATATATATATATATATAAGTAATTAATAAATAAGAATAAGTAATAGAACTTACGAAAATGCATAATGAACATGTCATTGAGTAAATGATAAATGAGAATACACTGTTTTTAATAACAGGTTACAGACATGTTTAATATTCATCCATTCTCCGAAATGAGTCCAGAATTCTTCATTCCAAGACAACAGTATCATTTAGTTCATTCACGCGGAAATGAAGCTAAAAATGTCTGAAAAATTTTTTTAAATAATAGGTTACAGACATGTTTATTTTTCACGACTTCGCAATTGAATGGCCCTATTGGTAGGCATTTCAATGTTAAGGAGGGCGGAATCCGGCTCTTGATTTACTCACCGCCATTATAGTTTCTCAAATACAGTTCCAGTTCAATTTTTTAAGTTTAGACTTTAGATCCTCACCACTTCCGTCACTGAGAGCTAAGCATTTTACAGATGCAGATACCGCCAGCTCCACGACACGTCAATATGCACCAGATTTGTTAAAGGTTCTTTGTTAAAACTTCTTTCATTTAGTGAATATACACGAATATATAGATAGAGAGGTATCCAGAAGCTCGTATTTCAAAAATATACCCTATAGTCTATGTTAACTTTCCTTATGGAAGATCCAGTTTACTGAAAATAGAGTTTAAATGTTACGTCCAGGATTCAAAAGGTTGCAGGAAATTCGGTTCTAGGGGCATCCGAGGCGTCGCCAACGGAGGTGGACGGTCGTTTCTATCCTCTTCGATGAAATTGTCAACTGAGGAAAACATCACTTGCGCACAGTAGTTTTTAATCTATCAAGTGTTTTATGCACTCATTCATTTAATATATTAAATCTATTTAAATTCATTTTGGTATAAATTATAACCAGGTACCAGCAGCATAATAATGAAGCTGAATACGAATCAAATCTTATGAAAATTAAAAAAATTTCCCTGGAAGGAACAAAATATTTTTGCATATCTTCAGTGTGAAATTAAATGTCTTGTACTTTAAAGAGCCACATACAATAAATGATAGTTATCTGCAGTTTTTATCATATCATGAAACATAAAAAGTATTTTCATCTACAATTTTCGTTCAATGAAATTTTAAATATTGATTATTCTAACAGATTAAAATTTGAGATTCCGAGAGTTTCATTTTGGGCAAAAACTAATAGCAGTCTGTTAGATAATCCGTTAAATGATTATACACGAATTAAAATTAAATTTCCGAATAGATTGGAGTCTTGTAAAATTCGTTTTAGAATAGATGTGAAAGAACACCCTTTTAAGTCTATTTAGATTGACGCGTTGTAAAATTCAATGTTGCACAAGAGAGCACGAGCAATATTGTGAGGTAAAAAAAGTAGGAATATAGGTAAGCAAATCCCGAGCCACGCCAAAAACACTCGTTCGGTCGCCATTTTCAAAATTAACCTTGAGGACGGGTTTATCGACGTGGCAACGCGCGACTTTAGAAATACCTTGGAAAACGTCACCTAAGAGTTTAACCTGTTTCTCCTTGAAAAGCGATGCGTCCTAATATCTTTCTTATGAAGTGGTCTGAAAGTTTTCGCCACAGACCCCGCAGACGACAAGCTGCCAGAAACCCTGCAGACGGCAAGCGGCAACACGCCTCTTAGAAAAAAGCAATGTAATCCTTTAAGGAATAATCGTCTGGTAAAAAGCGCGCATGTTTCAATTGAGTTTAAAAATTACTCACAGTGGGGGATAGTTTGAGTGGTGAAATAATTTCATATCTCGAGACAAAAATATATGTGAAAAGATTTTTTCAAATTGACAGCAATTTATGACTTACTGATCAAACGTTTCTTTTCCCCATACGCAAGCACAAAAATGAATAAATTTAACCTTGCTCTACCCTCCAAGGGGGAATTTTTTTTAAACGGGTAAAGAAAAAAAATGGCTGATTTAAAAAACATTTTCGCAAATCTCTAAACTGTATTTGAACTATAATCCATTCTTTCAAAACGCATTGGGGAATTACCATTCTTTTAATTCCTTTGTTTATGAATGGTTAATGTTTAATTGTTCCATTGTTCATTAATTTGTTACTGAAAATAAATTTCTTCTAAAAGGGGTCACTAATTTGAAAAATGTTGAATGGTCAGACGCACGACTTATTAATAGTTAAGGATTTTTGCACCAAATTTGGGTTTTAGATATTTTACTACATCCAAAAGGCTGACTTCATATGGTTTTAATGGAGGGAAAAACAATAAGACACTTCACCCTTTCCCCTTAAATTTTAAAAAAAATGACGGTGTGCCGCAGGGACCTGTATCGAACGCGCTGCGCCGGGCCCGCCCGCGCGCCTGTTTCGCCACGCCGCGCCCCGCGCTGCTGCACCTGTCGGCAACCGCCTGCGCGCGCGCCGCCCGACGTCTTCCAGGGCTGGCAAGGCGCGCGACCCGACCCCCGGCCAACCGCCTGGCGCGCCTGCACCCGCGCCTCTTCCGCGTGCCTCGCCTTACCAATGCCCCAACTGAACCAACTGAGGTAGCTCGAGCCTGCGTACGCTCCCACCTGGTGCCCCTTCCAATGTTGGCTCGTCTTTCCCCAAGTCCAACTGACACCAACTGAGGTAGCTCAGAGCCAGCGTTACTGTACCACCTGGTGCTTCTCTTTCCCCAGGGTGCGCTCGCCTTATTCAATGTCCCAACTGACACCAACTGAGGTAGCCCAGAGCCAGCGGTACTGCACCACCTGGGGCCCTCTTCCAGGGGGCCTCGCCTTAATTTAAGCCCCAACTGACACCAACTGAGTAGCCGGCCAAAACGTACGTACCACCTGGGCTTTCTTCCAAGGTGCGCTTGCCTTACTAAGCCCCAACTGACACCAACTGAGGTAGCTCAGAGCCTGCGTTACCGCCCCACCCCGGGGCCCTCTTCCAAGGTTGGCCTGTTTACTCAATGTCCCAACTGACACCAACTGAGGTAGCTCAGAGCCAGCGTACTGCACCACCCGGGGCCCTCTTCCAGGGGGCGCCTGCCTTATTAATGCCCCAACTGACACCAACTGAGAGCCCCAGAGCCAGCACCGCACCACCTGGTGCCTCTTCCAGTGCGCCTGCCTTGCTCAATGCCCCAACTGACACCAAGTGAGTTACTTCAGAGCCAGCGTTTCTGCACTGCCTCAAACGTGCGCCCCCTTACTAATGCCCCACAGACACCAAACTGGGGTTTGCTCAGAACCAGAGTTACTCAGCGCCTGGCGCGCTTCCAGGTCCTCCTACTGAATCCCAAATGAAAAAAGGGGTTAGCTCAGAACCAGCGTTACTGCACCACCTGGCGCGCTCCTTCCAGGTGCGCCCCGCATTACTCAATGCCCCAACTGGCACCTGAGTTATTCCCGAGCCAGCGTTTGCACCGCCCCTACAACGTGCGCCTCCTTACTTTAAGCCCTACTGACACCAACCGAGTTTGCTCAGAACCAGAGTTACTCAGGGCCCGGCCGGGCCCTTCCAAGGTTTTCTCGTCACTGAATGCCCCCAAAGAAAATAAGGAGTTAGCCGAACCAGCGTTACTGCACCCCCCCGCGCCTCTTCCAGGGTGCGCTCGCATTACCAGCCCCAACTGGCACCATGAGTTACCAGAGCCAGCGTTTCTGCACCGCCTCTTACAACGTGCGCTCTCCTTACTTAATGCCCCTACTGACACCAACCGAGTTTGCTCAGAACCAGAGTTACTTCAGCGCCTGGCGCCTGTTCCGGGTTCCCCTGTCTACTGAATGCCCAAATGAAAATAAGTGAGTTAGCTCAGAACCAGCGTTACTGCACCACCTGGCGCGCCTCTTCCAGGGTGCGCTCGCATTACTCAATGCCCCAACTGGCACCAAGTGAGTTACTTCAGAGCCAGCGTTTCTGCACCGCCTCTTACAACGTGCGCTCTCCTTACTTAATGCCCCTACAGACACCAACCGAGTTTGCTCAGAACCAGAGTTACTTCAGCGCCTGGCGCGCCTCTTCCAAGGTTCTCTCGTCTTACTGAATGCCCCAAATGAAAATAAGTGAGTTAGCTCAGAACCAGCGTTACTGCACCACCTGGCGCGCCTCTTCCAGGGTGCGCTCGCATTACTCAATGCCCCAACTGGCACCGGAGTTTCCAGAGCCAGCGTTTCTGCACCGCCTCTTACAACGTGCGCTCTCCTTACTTAATGCCCCTACTGACACCAACCGAGTTTGCTCAGAACCAGAGTTACTTCAGCGCCTGGCGCGCCTGTTCCAAGGTTCTCTCGTCTTACTGAATGCCCCAAATGAAAGTAAGTGAGTTAGCTCAGAACCAGCGTTACTTCAGCGCCTGGCGCGCCTCTTCCAAGGTTCTCTCGTCTTACTGAATGCCCCAAATGAAAGTAAGTGAGTTAGCTCAGAACCAGCGTTACTGCACCACCTGGCGCGCCCTTCCAGGTGCGCCGCATTACCAATGCCCCAACTGGCACCAAGTGAGTTACTTCAGAGCCAGCGTTTGAATGCCCCAAATGAAAATAAGTGAGTTAGCTCAGAACCAGCGTTACTGCACCACCTGGCGCCCTCTTCCAGGGTGCGCTCGCTTCTCAATGCCCCAACTGACCAATGAGTTACTCAGACCAGCGTTCCTGTCTCCAAATCCACTATTGTTTTAGCCCCAATGATGATGAATTGTCCTAGCAACATAGCTAGGTCGAATTCAGCCTCTGACTGGAGAGTCTTGAGGCCGACTGCTCGTCGATGTTCCCAGTTTTTCTGATCAATGAGCAATTCGAGCAGTATTCTTTCTTACAAGCGTGTCACGGGTCGCACACAAGTATTTCTTCTTCTTCTTTACTAACGCGGTCCTCTTACTATTACTTGCCTTACTAGAAGGATATTGTCCTATCCTCTCAGCTTACTCACATACATTACTTGCAGTACAACACATGTCCACTCACAATCCATCGGTGAAAGTCACTACTGACCTGGGAAATTTAAGAATCACAACACTAATAGGACCAATTGTCAGAGGAACCTGGGAAAAGGTAATCAATCACACTCACTAACTCAGTATTACACGTAGCTACATGTATACCTTATCATATTTACTTATTCTAAATACTAAAAAATTTTTGATAACATGATATTTTGTACACATAATACGCTAAGAACAGTTGAGGATTATAAGTTATACTGAAAAAAATTTGTAATTTATGAAAATGTTGACAAAAATTAGAAAATAAGCTAGTCATTTATAAGATTCACCTTACTCTTGCATCAAGGGATTTGAGACAAAAATTGCAGATGGGAAAGGGTTATGAGTAATTGAAAATGGGGGCATGCAACCTGAAAACATTATTGCAAGACTTAACAGAAAGACAACTGTAGTTCCAATTTAATACAATTTTATTTTCTTATTTTATTAACATTTAATACAATCGTTAATCTACAACTATAAATAAAGGGAAAGGGAAAAAGGATACATAGTTTCTAACATAGCCCCGGAACCTGTTTTTTTAAAAAATTACTTTCAGCCCCATACATCAAC
>CAXIVR010001313.1:424114-458834 GCA_964035755.1 Teleogryllus oceanicus
CTCCCCCGGGGCACCAACCCAGCCATGGGGGGAGGGGTTTTGGTTCCCTTGGGACACATCCATGGCTGGTATGGCACAGTGAGTAAACCCTTTAAAAAAATAACGTGAAAAACTAATTTAAAAAGAAACTATAAAACGTGTAAACAGGTGACGAAAACTGACTGTATATTGGAATCTGTTAGTTGGGATTATTTCAGATCCAACATAGTCTTCCCTATTGATGAGAACATGAGATAAATATAATGATAATTTCTCTTTCCAAATATATTGAAAATATTCTTTTTTTTCCTACTCAGATGTGCTTGAAACCTGTAAATGTATTTGCAAAAACAACTTGGATTACGTGAATACTGGCCCCAAAATTTGGGTTTTTTTGTGACCGTGTCTAAATAGATGCTATCTGCTATTTCAACGTTCTATAGAGGAAATTATTTTATATTTTTTATTTGTATAGTTTTACATCCATGCTGAAGGATTAAAGAAATTGTTGAAATCGGTTTGTAAATCTTTTGGGTAGAAACTGATAGAACTGTTTTCACTTTCATAACATTTTACTATTTAATAAGGTTATTTAGTATTTCATTGCTGGGGTATGCTATGTTGCCTGTTTGCCTTTGTTTTCATTTTGCTTCAAATATTACAACTATAGGTGGACTGAAATGTACATGTAGTTGATAATATGTGCAACTTCTGCGATTGTACATAAAATTATTGAACAAATCTTTTATTGTGTTTTTATTATTTTTTAATTGTTTATTATGTTTTTATTGTTTTTCCCAACGTTTCTCCGTGGAGCCTCGGATTCACATGACAACATATCGACTTTTATATGTTCCCCCTTCTCTGAATAGTTTTTCTATCAGGCAACATGCGAGAATGTTCAAACTTTTTACTGAAGAAAATCTTTAAGAAAAGTTAATGTTTTCCTGAATCCAGGGAAGAGTCATCCGAGTATTTTAGTTTTCTTTTTTTTTTTCATTGATTTTTGTTGTCTGGAATTTATTTGTGCAATTCTGTTTTTCCTATTTTCTTTATTTCCCACAAAGATTGTTTTGAATTTTCCACAATCTACGCTAAGAATTTTTAAAACCTCCATATCTTTGAAACTCCATGATTGAATAAAAAGATATCATAGACCCAAATCTTTAAGTGGGGAAAGTGGGAGTGAAACAAGGAGGAGAGTGGAATTTGATTTAAAACCCACGGATTGAAACCTTTTAGTTTTAGAAACAAGTATTTTTTGAAGAAGGTTTTTGGACGACAGTGCAACAGTGCCATGGGTTAGCATCTAAGCAAAGGAATTATTGCTACTTTTCTTATTTTCCTCTCTGCCTTATAAAACGTAAGTAATGTAAACATGGACTTTTGGGAAAAATGCGAAGTACGAAGGGTTTTTTATTGATATCTTACTTTTTTAAATTTATGATTCAAGCTTGTATTTATCAAACAAAGCAGGGTTAATGTGATTGGTTTGAACCATTCTCTGCTGTCGAGCTTTATGTCTCCATCCCAGGCATTTAGTGCATCTGAAACCACGATCTCCAAAGAACGATTATTATGCTCAAGGGCGCGATAACTTCTTATACCACCACTTGGTCCTCTAAAATTCTTCGCTACTTGGGATTGTATCCTTTTTGTTAAAAACATGGCAGCATTTTAGAAATTTACATCAGAACTTTACGCTGTCAAATGAAATGACTGTCCCAAAATGAAAGGGCCCGCCATTTTTGATAGTTAGAATGTAAACGTAACACCTACGGACGTAGATGGTTTAGGAATCGATATCACATAACATCGATCCTGGCTCCAACCTTTCCCCAACAGATCGCGATGTAAACTATTCTAACATTATTTTCAATAATTTGCTGTTGTAGTAAAGGGGTGATGTATTATAGTACCCTGGTTTCACATGTTGCACATTTCAATGTCCATTGTGACACAATCCATTAGTATCTTGTATAAATGTGTGTATTTGTACTGTGTATTAGAAATGGAACATTTTTAATAGCGATGTATCTCCACCACCATACTTACAACAGTGTACTGAAATAAATTCATTCAGTATATTCAGTTTCACTATCATGTTGCCACTGTTATTTTGTACGGGAAGCATATACTTTTATTCCAATGTTGCAACTTTAACCTTAGAAGCAAACTGCTGACAATTGGAGTTATTATTTGTTTTTAACAATACATCTTTTCTACGCTCGATAGTTATTTCCCGAAACTTCTTTTTTCGGGGAAAATTTACACGGGGCATAAATTTCTAAATCATGTACTAAGCAATGTGCAAAATCAATCAAAACCCACATCTTCCACTAGTAAACACTTCCATAGTAACAAACAATATCAGATTTAGAAGTTTTAAACTCGACTCATACCAATAGAAAAAGCGTTGGCAAAGTGAAACGTTAAAGTTAAAAACCTACGATAACGCGCAATGAAATTCGAGGTTTTTCCCAAAATTTATTTAGATTTTGACAAAAGGGGGTGACATTTAAATGTATTTCATACGAAATTTTAAAAAATTACAGCATTTAACTTATGGATTCAAATTAATTTTAACACAAATGAGCGAGCTTTTTAAATAAAATAAAATTAATAATCGAATATAGAACATGTCTTCCAGACAGAAGATTTTGTTACATTATGTTTTAAAAACTTTTAATTGTGATTCTCGGCCCAGTATTTGTGTGGAGACAACATGAAAATTTCTAATAGTGTGTCGTCAGTGATCATTAACACCAATTCTCATCTGGCAGGTTTCCATATTTAACCCTGGTACTCGCGTCATACTTCATAAACGTGCGTTAGCGCCCAATATTCTAGCCCAACATGGTTAAAAGGGCCTTTCATTTTGACTTATCTTTTCTGGGCCACAAAAAATGGCATCACGGCCCGCATGCAGGCGGCTGCCAGTTGGTCAATCCTGTAATAGTATCACTCGCACAAGGTGTATTGTTTTTGGGATCACCTGAATCCAAATTTCCTTTCTATCATTCATGTGTAAATAGTTCACCCTCGAGTACATGTCGCAGTTCCTCCACCAATCAATAATTCTACTATATGAGCCCGGGTAGGCCCATAATATTCTAACTATCCAAATTTTCCAAAATTAATTTCCCCCATCATTACAAAACTCTTTTTCGTTTCAAAAATTCGTGAGGGCTACAATTATATCCCACCGTCTGTAAAACTATTTGGGCAACATCTCGCAATGAAATGCTCGGAAGTTCATTGGGTGGTAAAATGACATGCTATCTGAAGCTAACTGATTCTCCCACTTTTAAAACCTCAAGATGTTGCGAGCCAGCAAAATGCAATACCCGGGATACACCTGTATCCGGGAAATACTTCAGGATTAATAAAAATATTCAACAGAACAACATTTCTTGTCACAAATTCAACAATTCGCTGCATTTTCTTGGGATACAGTCGTTGAATTTGAATTGATGGATTCCTTGTCTAATTCTCCGGGTGTCAACCACTTGAACCATTGGGGCATCATTGAAGTTCCATCCCAATTCATCGACCTCCAAATGTTTCCAATAATCAAGCATGAAATTTGTTTTAATACAGTTTTTTTGTCAAACACCTTTTTACAATCAGAAGACTAACAAAATATATTATTGCGAACCAATACCGGGAACGTCATTCTCAGTTTTCCGAATGGAACAAACAAATCTACAAACAGTGAAACCAAATCAAGCTTCGCGACCCCACTCTTCACACGTATCAGAACAAACATTCTGTTTCCATTCGACAATCCAGTAATGTATTTTGATTCATTACTCGACAGAAGGCTCACTTGAAAACAAATATCCTATACCTTTAAAATCTGGCCACTCATCGAACCCATTAATTATATACTATACTCGAAATCCATCACCCTCCGATTACATGTTGAGTTCACCTCTACCAATCAATAATTCGGCCTATCCTCTTCTAGTATATAGGTATAAGTTAGCAAATCTAATATTACAAAAATTTAAAATTTTTCCCAAAAAAAATTCCTCCACCATTACAAAAAATTTCTCAAACAAAAGCTCCCGCCTTTCCACATATAATTTAATAACTCATGAATTCAATCAAAAGTCAAAAAAATGTAAATCTTGAAGTAATAATCGTACCAGGCTGCTGGGAGCCAACAGTGAAATACCATTAAAATTTTATGAGTCCAAAATCCAACCCGTTATCGTGAGATAAATCCCCGCGTATAAAAATACACTACGGAAAGATGTTTGTTTCACAACCTATAAGAAACCATCTACATAAAACTCGAAAGTGTTTTTTTGGCTGAATAGATCAATAGGGAATTACGCCCCCCCCAGTGCTGATTCAAATAATTAAAGTCGAGAAACAAATAACAGATTTTCACGCCAAAATGCAACCCAAAACACGTTTGCTGCATCACTACCATCATGAATGTCTGGAAATAATACATTTCCTGGTTTTAAAATAAAAAAGGAGGTGAAATGAGAAGATTGATAACGGTTTTGTGGATAACTTGGGAAAGAGAGTTGGAAAAATTGCATTTGTGTAAACCAAAATGAAATAATTTATAGTTGTAAAGTTTTATTTGGTGGGGAAAATTTCCCTTGAAATTGATGTGTGCATGGCTTGCCTTATCGCTACAAAATAATGCGGGGAAAGAAGGTTTTCGTGTGCCTAGGAGGGAGGGGGGGTGATGCGGGGCTGTAACGAGGACTGGTGATGGTGAGCTATTGGAACAGGTTGCGTGGTGTCTGTTCGAAGGAGGGACGGTCGACGGAGCTGCCGCGCCTCAGCCTTCAGGTGTTGGGTTCTCCATCGCTGGGGGACTGGGAGCGGTAGCTCAGTGCATCAACTGATGTCACTGCAGCGCCTCTGACCGGGAGGTCCTAGGTTCGAGTCCTGACGGCGGCAGGTTTTTCGATACTAGCTTTCAGGCTATGTCAATTTAGTCGCTGTCTGGAGGAAATTGCGGCCGGCTGCTCTGATCGGTGTTTTCCGTGATTTCCCGATCAAAACCAGGCGAATGCCGGGTACCCAACTAAACGGGGCACGGACCGCGCGGATCTATCCTTCCTCTTCCTTGTCCTATCCTCTCCCCTAAAACACACACATGCCCACACTACCCCATACTCCGGGAGGCCGGTCGGGGGCTTAGAGCTTGGCCGGCTGGGGCGGTCGTCCCCCGGTGGAGAGTCCTGGTTGGAAAACCCACTAGCCGACGGTAGGTCGGCGCCGGATCTCGCCATCCAGCGGGGAACGATCACCGCCATCTCCCCCAAAACGCACTACCTAACGGGACAAATGACCAAAGCAGTTGACGCCCGGACATGAAAAACGAAACCAATCTATCGCTGCGGAGAAATTGTCCTTTGCCGAACGTAGTTTTGGGCTCATCCACAGCCCCTGGCCGCTGCAAGCTTTGCGCCGTTGGTGGGGTCCATCCCCCCGTAGTTGGTATCTACGATGTTTGATACTTCTTCCTATTTCTTTCACCACGATTTTTCACGATTGCGAGAAGCCTCGAGTGCGCCCTATTCGCAAAAGGAAAGGAAGGCGCTCGGATGAATCTCGTAGTGCTCCAGATCGACCCCTATCAATGACTGCGTTGCTGTGAGTCGTAACCTTCTCCACGTAACAGCCCCCTCGGCCTTGTACTGAAATAAAAGATAAAGTGTAAAAAACCAAACTATGGAACGTTGTGGTAGGTGCCCCTTGAAGCACTGAATCAGTCATTCATTCTGGGTGCTCAAAACTCGCTCATACTGATGTCAAAGTGTTATAAACCATGTTATTGTTATAATCATATTATTCTAGCCATTCGCCACCAGACTTGTAGTATTACGAGAAGAGATTCAATTGAATTGTTTTTTGAGTAATGGCTCGTTGCAAAATCTTATGAATGTTGAATTTGTTAGTTTTGATCAATTTTTGATAAACTTAAAACAATCCAAGTTTTATTAACCTAGTTAAGAGAACAAAGAATACATCCATGGACTTGAAGGGCATATAATGGTCAATGAGTGATTTTATTTTTTTTTTTTTTGGAGTATTGTCTAATGTTTTCTTTGTCCTTTTTTTATTTGAGGTCAATTTGTTTTCAACATGTATATTTTAAGAAATAGTTCAATTATATCGTTTTTCTGTGTCACGACTTCATGTGCTTTTAAAATCTTCATAGAGCGAAGATCTCGCGAATAATTCCAATCGATTTATGATCGGTTACAGTACATGACAATACTCATTTTTTATTCCAACAAGCATTGCTTCTAGCAAATTAACCGGCTAAGTTTTTAATTAGCCAGATTCTGACTGTAGCGGTAACAAACTTATTTATCTTAAATAAAAGTGAAAAATAGTATAAAAGTTGCATTCAGATACTTGCAATTATGAACTGAATATTGTCAAATTATCTACAGTGATTTTACTCAATAGGAAGGTCGAAATTATTCATACTTTTTGTTGGAGGCTCAGAACTAGGCCTTCAATAATTTAATCTGCATGCATACTACAGCATTATTAGTGTGTTCTACTAATTATTTAGAAACATATATCAATTGTTTGTGGAAATGCATGCATCAGAAATATCGACAAACGCACACGGCTGTACGGAAAACGATTAAAACTTTAGACAAAATATGAATCATTTAGAATTTGTCATTACATCACCTAGCGCCGACTATCCTGAGACCCTGGTAGTGGTTGCATTTTTGGGGGAAAGGGGACTCATGTAATTTCCAAGGCCGTGGTGGCGGCGGCTGCTGAGACGAATCGCGGGGCATAGTCATCGCCCGCCGCCATATTTCTGCTCTCGCCCGCGCCGCCCGCGCGTCGCCCCTGCGCTCGGAGGGCGAGAGGGAGCCACCACGTTTGGGTGCCGGCTCCAGCCCCCAGGACCAGTGATCCTATCAGCGCGCGCACGTGTGTGTGTGTGTGTGGGTTGTTTGGGGGTGTGTGGTGGTGTGGGGTGTGTGTGTGTGGGGTGTGTGGTAGTGTGTGTGGTGTGTGGTGTGTGTGTGCGTGTGGTGTGTGTGCGTGTGTGTTGGGGTGTGTGTGTGTGTGTTGTGTGTGTGTGTGGTGGGTTTTGTGTGGTGTGTGTGGTTTTGTGTGTGGTGTGTGGGTGGTGTGTGGGGGGTGTGTGGGGGTGTCATGGGTGGTGTGTTGGGTGGTGATGTGGAGGTGGGTGGGGTGTGTGGGTGGTGTGTGGGTGTGTTGGGTGGTGTGTGTGTGTGTGTGTGTGTGTGTGTGTGTGTGTGCAAACAGAAATTGCTTAGGAAGTCAAGCGTCTAATTCGAATCTCGACAATTCAAAGAAATTTTCCTTTAAATGTGTCTTTCATATGAGGCGTGTTTTGTGAGCTTGCCTTGGCTGGTTGTAGTTCTGGAGACTCCTCAGTTTAGCCCACTCGTCTGTGCTTAATTTAACAAAACAATATTGTAGTGTAAGATCTGTATTACGTATTACAGTGTTACTCTAGTACATTATTCATTTGCTTTTGTTTGCTTATTTCCATTAAAATTGTGCTTTCAGTTTGTTTGTTCTTGTACTTTATTCATCTGCTCTTGTTAGGCTGTATTTTACATTGTAATTTGAGTTTTAGTTTTTCTACTTTACTTTTTAATATATACAAATTTTTATGTCATATTTTTTTTTGCTACATTACGACAGTAAAAGTAATTAATTCTCAGTTCTTAATTATCAGGACACTCCAACGTGTTTCTTAAAATAACGACAGGATTCCTGTAAAAACATTACTTCGTTCAAGGAAACAAGAAAGTAAAAGGAAACAGCTGAATCCAGAAAAGTTGAAATTCCATCCTTAACAGGCAGCGATGGTTCAGTGACAGCATTGCCATTGTTTTGAAGAATCGCGCTGGGAGGTCTAAATTTGAATTTTGGATTAAGATTTGACGCTTGCGGATTTTCGATACAAGATAATAGCTAGATCAATTCAACCACTGACAGGAGGAGAATTGTAGGATAGGCTACTCTGATATTTTTCCAAAAATTCCCCCTTGAAAACAAGGAAACCGAATTTGACAAGAAAGCAGAACACGACGTTGATTCCCATGATTGTCGATACCGAGATTACCTAAAGCTGTCCGTGAAATACCGAGGCCTCACGTTTGACACCAAACTCACCTTCGGTGAACGTTTAATGTGGGCAGCGGATAAGGGTTCACAAGTGACTGGAGAACTACAGTAGGGGCAGCGTTTAAGCTCTAACAGTTCGATGCGCTGTTGCCACACATCACTACGCACTTGGTGCCACCTACACGTCAGATAAATGAAATTTCTAAACATTAACACTTACTGACAGGCGGTGGCACGTTTTGATACCATGTTCATAAACTTCGCTACTGCCGACTCTCCCAAACCGCCCCTCACATCCCAACTCTCCCCTCACCTCCCAAACCGCGTTGAAAACTTGATGCGTCAGCTACGGATGGCTTCGTCCTCTATTCCGCAGGCCATGGACGTACACCGAGATCTTCCCCCCGATGTTTGCCTTTTCTGCCTCGAAATATTCGCGTAAACGATAAACAAATTCGCGAGCTTGGCTCTTTAACACAACTCCATGTTTGCGCGACGTGTGGAGCGCAGCCGTCACGAAATTCACAGCCTCCAACCAATGCACTAAAGCTCTTGGAAGACACACACTAACTGGTCTGGCGCGTATCGGCAGAGACATATTTCATTCGCATTGATACTGCTGATGACAGGAATCTGTGCGCTTCTCAAGCGACTTCGTGTGAGTCAGATGAGCGGCAACGCTGAACCCTGGCTGCGAAAAAGTAAACAAATCCTCGCACGCTGATTGCTTCAGAGCAGGTCACATGACGCACCACTGCACGTGGCGAGAAAACTGTCAGAGTCGCTTATACGCTGCCCGTACTGTAAGCAAACTGACGGCTAACGTCGGAGGACCGAGGCCGAGCCTCATCTCCCTGTCGCATTTTGTTACGTGGTATGGATCGGGGAAATGAGCGAACGCACTCGCAAGAGAACACCACAGCAAACGCTTGAGCGCTGTAGAGGATAGGAGCACTGAGAATTGCCTACTCCTATAGAACTGTGTCCGAATCTGCAGTACTGGTAGTGGCTGGAATCGCAAGCATTCACCTTCTTGCTCAGGAGAGGAAACTCATCCACCAGACGAAGACTGAATTGGGAAACCGTCGATCACGTAGAGAAGCCAGAGTCCTCACAATGGAGCACTGGCTGAACTCGTGGGAAAACGAAAACAAAGGAAGATGGACAGCCAGGCTCATCCCGCAGATATCTCCTTGGATTGGGCGTAAGCATGGGTAAGTTTCATTTCATCTAACACACTTCCTCACCGGTCACGGATATTTCTGCAAATGCCTGCATCGGATACTGAAAGTACAAAGTGGGAAATGAGTGTACTGCCACACGCAAACAGATAACGCGGAGCACACATTCTTTGCGAGAAATAGGCAGCCAACAGAAAGTAACTATGGTTAGAGCTATAACCCCCGATAACATAATTGAGTTGATGCTCACCAGCGAAGAAAGTTGGGGCGAGGTATCTACCTACGTGGAAAAGGATCGCCAAGAAACTAGAAGAAAGCCCCCCATGGCAAACTAAAAGACGCCATTCCGAAGTAATGCGAAAGCGGTTCCGGAATGGTTCCTTCAACAAACGAAAAAATGGTTCTTGGTTTTAGTAGTCCCACACTACTCAGCAGTTCGCAACCTAATGAGTGTTCATTAGAATTTCCATAGTTTCCCTCGTAAAACTAAAATAAATAAATAAATTATTATCATCATCATCATATTACTAGTCTTTGATTTGATTCTCATTTTTCTAAGAAATTGGCATTGTATCTCACAGAATTCTGAGGATATCTTGTGAAAGTGGCAATGCCTGACACTGGAATGGGCAAGGAAAATGTCGTCAACAAAGAGTTACTAAAAAAGTTGTAACCTTCGAAATGAAGAAGGCTAAAAATCTTGGGCAACCCAATTAGATTTATTTTTACCAACATAATGCTTATGCAATGTAGAGAACTTATTGCAATGTTACGGAAAAAAAACCTACTTTTCAACAGAAAAACTCTTATTGCCTGGACCCAGTAACAAAAAAGTGGATACATCTTGTTCCTACAACTAGTTAATTACTTCCTGTATCATGAGTAGGTAAATCCATGTTAATCCTTGTGCATCCTTGTTACTGAAAAATCGATTGTCAGCAAATGTATGTCAGTGATCAACTCTGGCACTTAAAATGTTTAGATGATTTTCTCCACAAACAATATTCCGTGGTTGATCTGAATGAACCCTGGGATTTTGAAATGGATATTTTGACTATAGGGGATTCTTTAAACAAAGCCTTAATATTTTCAAAATTTTCTCCAAAATGGCTCCAAATGTTTTTATTTAACTTTTTCCTCGCATAGCATGAACTCAAAGAAATGGCATGGGTCTCAATTTCATTTAAATCCCAGATTTTGTGAAAGATTGCAAAAGTTCAAACATTTTCCAGATCAAAAATACTTTTTGAAATAAGTTTTTGGTAATTTAATGAAATAGACAATTTTGAAACCACTTTAAACAATTATTTTCTCAAAAATGGCTAAAAAATTGTCTTTAAATTTTTTCCTCGTATGTAGTAAAAAATGGCAAGAAAAGTTGTACTGGTCCCCATTTTCTGTGATCACTATTTTTTTTTCAACAAAAAATTAACTTTGTGAAAGTACAATATTGATGATTAAAAGTTCTATTGTTAAATTAAATGTTCTAAATAATCAGTTCTTTAAAAAAGTCTTGTATATTATTTTTAAAAAAATTAATAGTTTATCGTAATTTTGCAAATTTGAATTTCCCGTATTTATTTTGCAAATTGGAATACAACAATGCATGCTGAGCCATGGCACAGCGGTTGGGAATTCCGAGAATTCCTTCTCATTGTGGGGAGATATAGCTGAGATTATAGCTGTTTGAAACACTGTTTTAATTGTCAAATTACTGTTGATATATTAGCGTTAAAATATTTAGTTTTTGCACCAAATTGTTCTATGATTTGTAACGAGTTTTACAAATGATGACAGATGTGTCAATATGGACAGAAATTGAAGAGTAACAATATCCTGTAACTGTTACTAAAGGCAAGAAAGTGCAAGCTGCTTTAGCACCATTAGTTTCTATTTTGAATGTTGCATGCAAAGCTTTTGTAGTGTGTGTTTATTTTGAAATAAAAACAATTGTTTTTTGTTTTGATGTTATTTAGAAACTATTACCTAGAGAAAAGTCTTAAAAAGCATAAGAGCAAAACATTTACAGGGCTGGATTTAAGCATTGCGGGGCCCTCAAGCATAAAATTGTCCCCCCCCCTGAATAACAGTATTAAATAAAAAATTTATCTTAATATAAGTACTTTCTGTGCAAATACAAACAAAAAGTAATTATTTTTATATACAATTTTACATACTATATTATATTAAAAACATTTTGTTACAAAATATATTACTCCCAAGCAAGCTTGGAGCCCCCGAGCAACTGCTTGTTTTGCTTGGAGGGAAATTCGGCCCTACAAGCAACTGTAAGCTGAATGGAATCCTCTGTGTGAGTGGTGGAGGTGGACATTCCTTTCCTTACAGATTAAAACACAAAATGTTATCATAAAGCTTTTATACCATTTTATTTTTCTTGAAAATTAATTTAACAACCAATCTTCATAATGTTCTTGCTGTTCTTAACAGCAAGGATTCATAGGTCTGAAATACATTTATTACCTGAATCTCAGTTTGAAATTATAGCATACAATGAACCATTCAGAATTTCATACATCACAAATGTTCAAGCGTATAAATAGGTCAATATTCACAACAAAAAAAGTCTTCTAAATATTAATAATACAATAGCAATAACAATAACCCATATAAGTATATTTCTGAGGCTGTCTCTACTGCTGTTGCCAGATGCCACTGTTTGTTGATCGGGAAGACTTGAAACTTGCCCAGTAGGCAGAGTTGCTCTGTGTCTTACTTGATTTGCATTTCCCCTGTAAGGTGTGCCATCAGAATTTGCCTCGGCATGATTGTCAGTGTGTTTTCCAGAAACATTGTCTTCTCCCTGAAACAAGGTTGTCACAGATATACCAAACATACTACACTCTTACTAACCAAGCTACCTGTTGCTTATTTCACTCATGGAATGAGATGAAGATGTATCCTGTAACACTGACGCAATATCTATGAGTTTGAAGTGATAATAAGTAAACTGAAATGTTTCACTTTGTTGCTACAAGTTATTAACTATATACAGCATGAGAAATGCATTCTATGGAAACTAGGAAAGAAACTGCTCAATCATCAGAACCAACCCTCTTTATCACCACCAAGAAATCCAACACTTCTGACACAACTCTAACTCTCCGATTTAAATCTTTAAACATGTGGAAAGGCAGCAAGTTAGATTGGGGAGGGGAGGGGAGGGGGGCACTGCTGAAAAATTTAAAACTGACATATTTGTAGTTGCATTCAATTAATTTGAAATATGGATTTTAACTATACAATGTGACCCCGGCCAAAGGTCATAATCCAAGAGATTCTCCCCTGACTTGGAGGTAGTGGAACCGGAATGTTTATTCAGCAATTAGTTTCATTAGCCACTTGCACCATGCTACTATCTAAAGTTACTACTATCACTTGCTAATATGGATTTCAGAGAGGGTGATGGTGTTCCCACAGTGCAAGAGGCATTAAAGACTGCATTACGATAATTGGATCGATATACAGTGGAAAATGCAGAAACAAGTTTGGAGAACAGGATCTAGAGAATTTACTAATAAAATATAAATAAAGCAAACAACTGAAAATAATTACATTTTTTAAGGGCAAATAAAGATATGAAAATTATCAGTTGGTGCTGTTTATGTATTTTGCTGTAACTTTATATTAATTAAACTAATCATTGAAGAGATGTTCTATTTAATTTTGACATCATCGGATACAGTGAAACTGATATAGTGAACCAAAAATGTTAGTGCCCAGAAGTTTGGATGTATTGCGATTGTGAAAAATCTCAACAACATATCCAAGTTAAATAATTCTGTTCGTTTCCCTTTTAAACTTTTATTCCTTATAATATAGAATAGACAAGTAAAGTATTTGAAGCACTTCAATAAATATGAGCAGTGCCTCCGACCGGTCCTAAGTTCGAGTCCAGCCTCTTCACATTCTCCTTTATTCACTTATGATTGTAATGTACATCAAGTGCAAAGCTTATTGCCGCACCTCCGGTAACGTTTCGCGACATCAGAAACAAACATAACAAATGCCATCGCCGTTCATCATCGACTATATGCGTGTTAGTCACTACAGTTGCATGCCCTTCTACTAGTTGTACCGTCGCGTATATAAAGTATGTAGTGTTTCAAAATCGATGTTGAGTGTTCGATGAAAATAGCGTTGTTGGTGACCGACACTAGAAACCAATTTCTTTAATAGTCAATCCCTCCGTCCGTCTATGAACAACTCTAGTGCCTGGCAAGTCCCACAATTTTCATTAGAAAGGATATAATCTCGTCGATCTGCCCCATGTACGGCCCCCTCGTATTCGAAATGGATCTTTTACTCGTAATTATCAGAGGTACTTACATGATGCACTACGTCTCTCAAATATCACTTGAAATTTTCTTCTTTTTCTGAGATAGAGCAGCACAGGCTTGGAAAAATTAAACTGATCCGTTTTCATAAAATCTCAGATTTATGAAAATTGCCAAAGTTCACATTTTCAGCCTTCACAAACTACGCTGTTGAAACATATATTGCTTTCTTAATACACGTGATTTTAAAATTCAATATTTAAACAATGACATAATTTTACTTTTCATCCTTTTCTACTGTACAGACATTTCTCAAGAATTACTGTAATCAATATATCAAACGACATGTATACTACTGTATAAGGAGAACGATTATGAATTTCAACTCACCATCTTAAGTGTTGTGTCGTAAAATCTGATTAATATTCTTTTTGAGTTGCAAGTTCACACACATCAGGACTAACTTATATTAGTGATGTGTCAATGATGGTTAAGATTTGCAGGTAGCCAAAAATAAACTCAGTGAAAACAGGAATCTCAGCATCTACTGCAACAATTTCTTTCAAAAAGTTGATGACATCAAGCAGACCTGGAAAATGGAAGTTTCTCAAATATCAGGATGAAAGAAAGTGATGAAGTTAATTTTGAAGGCACTGTACGATTATTCGCAAGAAGAGATCTCAAAGACATTGACATTAAAAATATAAACGATGGAAAGCATTAAGAATCATGTTTACCTTTAGGTCAAACATTGCAATAATAATACCTGACTCAATAGATGACAGGTGACTCAGTGGATGAAGGTGACATGTGTGGACTGTAATAAATGAAAGATCCTCGAAAGGTTCTTGAATCCTTTCGGTGAGAATTTGGCTCTAGGAGTGCAGTGAAATCGTGCATTATCTTTGTTTGATGTCAAGTTACAACCAAAGATGTTAAAGTAGATAACACAGATCGACACCTTTCTAGTATTCGAAAGAAGAACACTCTCGATGTTCAGTGAGTCGGAGGAAGGTCATTGAAGTGATTGCGTACATCGACTACTGGTCGAGAATTTGGTCTCGTGAACTGCGTTGAGCTAAGGTGGATCACACAAATAAGTTAATATTGAAACATTTCATTACAACTCCAGATGGCAAAATATCAAACATCTAGTAGACAGTAGTAATTGGTTAGAAGCTCCGCACTGCCTCAGTACTGAAAATTGATCCATCAATTCAAGCATTCTCAGTTAAGAAACTCTTACGTCATCATCATTTGATTGTCGAAAAGGACATTTAACTGACTTATAATCACATAAACCATAAGATCAGAAACGGTTCCTTCAAACCTGGTTATACTTGAAATTGGTCAGTAAGTCACTCACGCTAGCTGAAAAAGCTTATGGGTTTGTATTTGTATTTTCAACACTTGCTTTCAGAAGAAATATTCTCAAAAATTTAAAAATATGTATGCAGAAAATATTGAGGGTATTATCATATTAACTAAACAATAGAACAAAAATTATGAATAGAAGGCCATGCCATGTTGTCCATGCCATCACACTGTAAGGGCACGAGTAGAAGTAATTGCAAATTTTGGTCATGGAAGAAGAAGGCTGAAGAACTGTCTGGGTGGTATCAGATAGAGCAGGCTACAGTTGCGAACAAGTATTCAAAACCTTTCGGACACGGTGTCTCGTTTTATTCTTAATTATGACACTTCAGTACATGAAAAGTGCTAGATGCTCAAAGTTTGCGATCAGGCTTATCTGAAGATGCCATTTAAGAGGCGTAAAATAACAATTTTGTCTTCATTATCTCTATAACGCCTGATCTGATGTATTGGATATTTACTCTAAATGAAAGGTGATAATGTGTTCGTTAAGAAGGTTCTTACACACTTTTAATATATATTTCCCTTTAGGATGTAAATGGAATTTTAGAATTTTGTACAAACAGGTACGATAATAAATTTCACACTACGATGAAAAGGTATGTTGATGTCTGTATCCTATTTTGAAACAAACACATATTCGTTTCTTGACACTAATTATTCAATGTTTTATTAATCTTTATTTTATTAATGTCTCGAGTAATTTGATAGTGACAGTTCAGTGAGTGTTCCTTTGCGTTCAGTGCCTGATTTTAATTAATACTTTTTTAAAATATACATAAGCATTTATTGAATGTCTCTCACGTTAAAATTTATATTTCTTTGAGAATTATGTGTAGTGATGATTACTATTATGACACTGATGTTTGTAATGTTTGACTTTGAATACAAAGTTTGTAGCTTTTATCTCTTCTTGTTTATTAGAGAGTTTATTCCTTGCTCTTCTTTGAATGTTGCACGTAAAGAAGTGAATATCATCTTCCAATTGTTCTCATGACTTCAGTGCACATTAAGTCGTGAAGTTCATTTCTAAATTCTGCCAAGTCAGTACCCAGTAACTCTAGGCAGACCTTCTTTAGTAATGGATGTTTTTCTTATATCCTAATTACTGGGAATTGTCTGAAGTACGATCGTTGCTTCAGTATATATGTATTGTATGTGATGAATAGTCCCTCACCACAAAGAAGTCATGGGTCAGGTATTCTCTTGGTGTCCGATCGCCTGTAATTTGGCTTTTGTGTTGAACAGAATACACTAAATGTATTTACTTCATCATTGCAAGTACTTTAACTTTCGTAGTAATCATTCATGAGTTCTGCTGAATGTTAAATTGTTGTATTGAAGTTACTACCAAAATGCCAGGTTAATACTCCAAATTAACACTGTCAGGTCGGCCCGGTGGCCGAGATTGCTAAGGCAGTGTGTCGTGTTGACCGAAGGGTCGCGGTTCGAGTCCCGCCTCGGACATGGTTGTATTTGTGTTCGTCCTTTCACCCCTTATCATCACCATTAAATATTAAATCCTGTAAAATTAATTAGTAGTAAGATACAAGAGTAAAGATTATATGCTCAAACGTGAATGCCAAAGAGAACGTTATGTATTACAAATAAAAATGTTCAAACCCTGAAAGGCAAAACTGCAGAACAGGAAGAAAATAAATTTTAAAAAGTACTGTCAGGTATTAGAATTCTAGGTTATTTGTTGTTATGGTATTTAAACAGATGCGTTCTGTAATAATGCATATTTAGTAAGAGAAACTTTATATTTAAAAAAATAAGTTGTAATATATGAAATATCAAATCAATAACCATTATGCAGATCAAATTTCTATTTTTAAATTTTATATATCACACGAGATTTTATACGTGACCTTATCACACTCTTATTTATTACGTATACACTTACATTTCAGTTCCTTTACCAATATTAAATAAAAAATAATAAATAATATTTCAAATAACATTACTTTTCTTTTCCCTTTTCCTGTTTCTTGTTAAGCTGAAATTTATCCATCAGCTTTTTGAAAATGCGACTGATTTCCTATTGTATGGAAGAGAGACTTCTCCTAAAGAATCAACGTATACAATTGCGTATGTCTTGTTTGAAATCTCTAACATGTTCCGCTTAATAGTACTAACAAACCATTCGCATACTCTCCTAAGGCAATCAAGAAGTCATGACCATTAACAGTAAATAGTCTCCTTCTATATAAGATAGTAATCGTTTTAGAACTAAACATAAAAATTAAACGAAGTTGTTCAAAATAAAGCCTTGATTATCTCAGTTGAGATAAGTTCCTCTATACTTTACGTCCCATCCAAAGACATGCTAGTGAAAGAACACAATGGCGGATCTCCCGCGTCGACAAGCGACATTCGCACCAACGCCGGCGGACGGGACGCTGTCACCGTCGCCTGCGCTTGGTGAGCGCCCGGAGAGCGATGGCGGCGCAATTAGAGTAATGACGCCCGAGGCGATGCGACACGGACGGCGGCGCGGCCACCGGTGTCTGAGCGAAGAGACGAGCGGTAGCAGTGACGTTTCCATGACGATAGTACATGAAGATTATTTAAGCCTGGGTAGGTATGCGGGAAGGACGAACTGATGAAATACTGGTATCGAAGGGTCAGAGTGGATAAGGTGAAGAAAACGACATACGTTTCAATTTCCTGGTTTAAGAAATATTATTGGATGACAGTTTTCTGTGTCAGGGATATTTGTTAAATTTCCGTTTTGGGTAGCGGTAAAAATGAACATCAATAATTTTGCAGAAAGACAGAAAACATTAAATGAAGTAAAATTTCTTTTATTGTGTAGTCGAGCGTTTTGAGCATATTTTCATTTTCTAAGAAGTCAGACGTCAAGCTATAAAGCGTTGTCAATTAGTGTACCAATAAATTAGTAATCGAGAGACTAATCAGTGTCGTGTTTTCTAGACAAATAAATTGCTTTTAGAGGACACTCTGAAGATCAAAGTTTTGATAATAGGTGATTATCTTTGGAGCTCTTACCTGAACAAGTACTATTTATTGCTGACTCTCGGCGAATCACTTCTTGTTTCAGTTTCGAAGATAAATCAAGTACTACTGAAAATGAACTGATCAATTGTTCAATGAATGAACCATTAAGGAAGAATTGAGTTCTTGCAGTTTGTTGCTGCCAAGCAAACAGAAACTCTTAATGTTTCTTATTAATCAAAACTAATATTTTGTTAGATTGTGTACAGACAAGGTCCTGAGAATATGAATTTGTTCTTATCATGTGTCCAGTGACAAAACATTCCAATCAACTAATAACAATATCATCAATGTTCTCAAGACAGATGAAAATACTGACTAGTTATCGAAGTTCCAGAAGAAGGTTCAATTAAGATACTTTGATAATCATGAATGGACCTCATGTATAGGAAGATCCTGTATTGGAAGATAAGTAGAAACTAGAAAATTATGATCGCATCAAAATCTGTTATTTTCACGCGAAAGGGATGTGTTCTTAGAATCTGAGACAATCCAGATATCTGTTTGAAATCTCAACATTTTCAGTCAATGATACTAACCATCTACTCGTATACTCTATAAACAGTCACAGAAACAGTCTAAACAGTACCACCGTTAATAGATGTCGTTATCTTCACGTGTGAACTTCCTAAAGTTTAAGTAAATGTACAGATTAATCAGAAACATATAAGATTTTATTTCTAAATATTTTGTGTTTATCATACGAAATTAACAGAGCTTAATTCTTCATTCCAAGCCAATACGCTCGGGACCTAACCTAAGTAAAAGTAAAATTCTATTAAGGTAAATCCCTTGTTGTATAAATAATTATGACGTCAAAGTGAAAGAGTGATAGTTTACACTTGAAGTATACTGGATATATATGAATCCCAACTCTAAAATTTTGAAGGTTACTCGAGTGCGTGTACACATGGAAGCTTATGAGACTATGCCCCACAAGGCAGTTTCGATCGTGTTTGGCACGTACAGGTAAAACAGGAGGGTCTTTTATTAAGACAGGAGGCCCATTCAGACAATATTCTTCTGATATATTAACCTCCAGCAGTAAATAGTATCATATTCGAGCAATAGAAAGAGTGGCTAGCTGCTTGATATTACTGAAAAATTGGATAACTTTATATTAACATGCACTATAGTGCGCTGTTTGTCGGCGTGTGTCGCATAAATACACGTTTCCAAAGCGCTGCAATTATTCTTTCCGGTTCCATTATATGCGTTCTTTGTTATACATAAGTGTATTCCTGAGATCTTCAGCTACGTTTTGAAATACATGTATACATGTACATACTACATATTATATTTGAATTTTTAGACCGGAGAATGCAGAATCTGCAAATAATTCTTTGGTTCTCTCTCCATTCGATTTTGATTTATTTTGCAGTGATTAGCTGTGATATTGTTACTCATACATTCGTGTATAAACAAATAAAAGTTATTCCTAATTGTAGTTGGTAAATCAATTTTTGACTATTGTGATAATCTCTGAGCACATTGGGTTCCAGCTTGCAGACGACACATCTTTTGTAACATTTGTTTCACTCAAACATGTGAAGATATCAAACTATGTTTATTAACATTTAAATATCGCTTATAACTAGTTATAATTATAACTAAAAATAATCTTACCAACAAAATAACACGTTCGTTCTAAAATATTCAAAACAAATATTGTACAAGTCTCTCATTACGACCAACTAAAGATGAAAAAATTTCTCTGATATCATAAACATCAACAACAAACCAGTGATATCAGGTGACAGCTCATGTAACAGAGGGCTGACGCCGTGGAAAGCCCAAACAGAGGTAGGACTGCGTAGGCGTGCAGGGCGGAGCCCTACGACACCGGCAACGTGGGCGACAAAGACGCGTCGGCCCGCGCAGGAGGCCGTGACGGTGCGGGCGGGGAGGGAGGGAGGGCGCAGATAAGAAGAAGGGCGCGGCGCCGCGGGCGCTGTTCCGCGCGCGAGGCCATTACCGCTAATGCCCTCGCAATTAGCTGCCGTGTGGCTTCCTGCGCCGTGCAGGCCGTCGTCGTCGCGTCCTCGCGGCGACGACGGCTGCGCCACGCGGACGTAATGCGCCGCTGCTCGACGTGCGAACGACTGCGAAACATCTCAGTGCAACGAGGAAGGCGCAATGGGAAACTGTTTTTACGAGTTCTTGTCTCAGAGAACGAAGATCATTGCAGATTGATTACAACACATGCACGGTGTAATTAATACTATTAAATAGATAATAGGGTTTAACCACAGAATAACCATATAAAGTGATAGCTATCTTTCTAGAAAATACCTATACAAAACAAAATTAGGAAGGTACAAAATGGCACAGACATTTCATTTGTTATTGACCTAATCTCTCAGTCTGCTAAACTATTTGGTTTTGCACCAACTCTCATCAGCTGTTATCTCTCTGCACTGAATGACCTATTACACCACTTGCTACTGCTCTATGGGCACATCCCTAGTGAAGAACGCCTTCGCGTTTCTCAAACATCATGCAATCTTCGCCAATTGTATTATTAGTAAACAGGCCAAGGTTATGCCAATAATTTGATAAATTTAAAAATATAACTACTACTGCCTTTTATGTATATGCTGTCTTTACCGTTGTTTGCAACATTGAATCTATTTATTTTAATTCCATTCATGTATTTAACACATTCTTTTCCACAGCAGCACCAAATCTAACAACCTGGCTCTCTGTAATTAATATTTCTTAAAATTAACTAATTCTTCAAAAAATCCTATAATAGGACAGGGACTATAAACAGGGTGAATCACTAACTTTAGCACCTTCTTCTTAAACAGTTGGAATTATTGCAATGCAATTTTTCTGGAAGTGCATGAGGGAATCAGTTGATGAATTTATTAATTTCTATTTTATTAAATTTATTTTAAGTTGCATCAACAGCTAGTCATTAGCTCATCAAACATGAACATGAATACTAAGAAGGAATAGAAGATTACGTTTTCTCATACAGTTAAATATTGCCTAAACTCCTATTTTAAAACAATTATTACATTACTTTGGTAACTACTATCACTTACAGTACCAGCAGCGTAGAAGCGACCCTGACAGTTCGATGCAATGTTGCCACCATTGCAACGCACATGGCACCACCTACAGGAGGAGAAAATCTCAGAAACAATAACCAACAGGTGATGGCATGTCTTGATACCATGTTCTAACCTTTGCTAAAACTGAACTTTTCACCTCCCAAACCGCGTTGAGAACTTGAGTGTCAGTTCCGGGTGGCTTTTTCTCTTGAGCCTATCACAATGCAGTCGCAACTCTACTCACAACATTATCGAGAGGTAATAATATTCTGCCGTTCCTTTCTGCCTCAGTATTCGCGTAAACATACAAAATCACTATCCTGCTCTTACACCACTCCACGTTTGCGCGATATGGGCGTAGCCTCACGGAACTACTCAACCTCAGCCAATGCGCCGGAAATAACACCAACTGGCCTGGACGCATTGGCAAGGCACATTTCATTTGCACTGTACTTCTGTGACGGGGATCTGCGCGTTTCTCGAGCAGTCTCGAGGCGAGCTCGAGTTCGTGAGCAGATGAACGGCAACGTTGAATCTGGCTGTGATAAAGTAAACAAATTCTCTCAAGCTGGTGCTTCAGAGCAGGTCACATGACGTACCGCGTCACATGGCAGAGAACTGTCAGGTAGCTTATACGTTGCTGAGTACTGTAGAATACAACTAAAACTTTCCGTGTCAAAATGGAGTCTGACAGAATTGTACTAGGGACATTCCTGGAGATGTGATTAATGTTCAACAGGCAATTACAAGAGTACATACTGGGTTAGGATTTTTACTAGTATATGGCTCTGGGAAAATTTGGTATGACCTGGTCTAATGCGTGAAAGAGTTACTTGTTTATGATATGAGAGAGGTTTTCATACGTTTTGCGGCAAATTCACCAATTTTCTTGAGTTGTGCTTGCTTTGAGATTATTCGGTTATATTGGTTTGATCACATCTTTTTCATGACTTTGTTAGTAAACTTCATGTAATCCTCAATTGCGTAAGATATTTTGGAGTTTATTTTCTCTTCAAAGTTAATAAACATGAAGTGCAGGTGATCTGCTAATCCGCGTACTTGCTTCTACATTCACTAGCGGTAAAAGTATTGCAACACCCTAATGCATTGTACAATTATTCCTCCGTTCTGTACAGCAAAATAGTCAAATACCACATGATTACATGGACAGAGACTCGACGTCCAACAACAAAGAGAACCATTAGCGCAAACGCCACATCAATACTGCATGTATCCGCCGGGCGCAATCGACAAGCCCTGATGCGCCTGAAATCACATCGTACAGGTGGTGAGTATTCTCCTACGGTACACTGTTCACGCCTCCTTCACCGCCTCACGCAGAGCAGGCAGAATGTTGGGAGTCGCAGGACGAGTCAGGCGTTGGCCCATCATATCCCACATGCTCGATCGGGATAAATGCGGCGACGCATGGCAGTTAACGAACATCGCGGAAAGTTGGTTTGGATGGTTTTGTTTTTGTGTTTCGGCGCGTCAACTGCTTTGGTCATTAGTCCCGTTAGTGAAGTGCATGTTTTTTCTCGGGGATGGCGGTGGTCTTCCCCGCTGGATGGGGATATCCGGCGTCGACTTACCGTCGCTGAGTGGGCTCCCCTAACCAGGACTCTCCAGCAGGACCGCCCAGCCAGGACAAGCTCTAAGCTCCCGACGGTCTCCCGGAATATGTGTAGTGTAGTGCATGTAGTGTAAGTGAGTGTGTAAGGAGAGGATAGGACAAGGAAGGAAGGACAGATCGCGCGCGGTCCGTGGCCCGTTGTGGTACTGCTCCGGCATTTGCCTGGTGTTGATCGAGAAACCACGAAACTACTGATCAGAGCAGCCGGCCGCTAGAATTCTCCTCCAGGCACCGACTGAATTCGACTTAGCTGTATAGCTAGTGTCGAAAATCCTGCCGCTGTCGGGACTCAAACCTGGACCTCCGGTCAGAGGCGCTGCAGTGACCAGTTGATGCCTGAGCTACCGCTCCGGTATCGCGAGAGCGTGTTGCGTAGCGCATGCAGTGTAGGCGGGCATTGTCCTCTGGAACAGCACACCACCTCCGTTGCAGAAAGGTATCAGCAGGGTCGCAACGTGCTGGATGTTTCAGCGCCTCAATTACCCCTCACAAACCCCAAAAGACGAGGCACATTGTGGCTGATGGCGGCCTACGACATGGACTAACACAGTCCGGGAACACGTGCACGCCTGTGTGACGCCGACACGTACTCGACCATCAGTGGCGTACAGACACAAGTGGCTCCATCACTGAACATCCTGCCGCCATTTCGTCTCTGCTGCCGCACATTGCACCGTGCCAGACGTACCCGATGATAGTTCGGCGTGGTAGCTGTCGGGCTGGCGGTATGCGCGATGCAATCCTAACCGTTTCCAACGGTGCGTGGAACACGTTAGGAGACCATGTGTGCCTTTATCTCGCCGCGGTGGCCGTACGGTTTGCCAACGTCGCTCACGATGCATCGATCTGGACGTTCGTCAGTTCTCCGCGGTCACCGCTATGTGGGTCTACGGTTATGGAATGCTCGTGACCCATCGTCCCAAGCATCGCAGCACCGACGTCGCATCACGGCGCACGTGGTCAACAAAGCGCCTAAGGACCACTCGGCTTCTCGCAGGTTTACAATCGACACTGATCAAACACGTCAATATCTTAAAGGACGAACAAGTGCGACCTTGTGGTATACCGAAGTGCAACTGAGCCTTATCATGATGGACAGCGCCTTTTAAAGCTGCGGAGTAGATGGCACATCTGGGCTATTTCGTCACAATGCTATTATTTCACTGGACGTCAGTTATCCATTGAAATGTTAATCACTGCTTATACGACTCCCCATCCCCCATGTCCTTAACGCCTACCGATTGCTCGTGCCCTTCCCGGCGTTGCATTTTTTTTACAAGTGAATTTGTAATATGGATCATTACAAGTTGAATATACATGGCAGTTCTCTCCTTGAAATTTCAAGTAATTTGTGAAGATTAATGGTACGTAGTATTTTAATGGCGTTCTAACGAGCAGTATGAAGGGGGACTGAATTTGAAAATTGTGAACGCGTAGCATAATGAATTGAATTTTTTATTTCAATTCATTTAAATGAACGTTCCATTTAAGGTTTGACTGAATTGGGGACCTAAAATTGTAGTTGCCTTAACATCAGTCAATAGTTCACCGTTCATTTTAAATGGAGCACAGAATTGTTTATTTGAAAGTTTCAAACTGCATTAAAACCGTTTTCTTTTCGTTTACTATTTAAATTTTTTTCGGAAACCCAATTGATACATCTGATATTGTACTATTACGGTTTTATTATTGCAAAGGATGTTCGTATCATCCGCAAGAGAACCGTTCTTCCCTTTCGAATCGTCGAGGGCATATCGTTTACGTAAAGTAGGAACAGAATAGGGCCTAAAATCGATCCTTGAGGAACTCCACGTGCAATGGGCAAAGTCGAAGGTGCGTACGTAATGTTCCATCAATCCAGTATATTTCCACTCTCTGCGATCGTTGTTTAAGTACGAACAAAACCAATCTAGAGCAATGTAAGATGCAATCAAAGATGTAAGTAGAAGTGCCAAGGTCTAAACCAAATTGATTACTATCAATGACGTTATAGTTAATAACCATTATGATTTAAACGTCTATCAATAATCTTTTCAATTAATTTACATAGGTTGCAGATATGGTAAATCGAGCGATAGTTAATCGGGTGGGATTTTATTTGCCCGGTTTAGTGAACGAACAACAGTTTCTGTTTTCCTTTTACTAGGGAAAATTTTATTTGTAAACATAACATTAAAATATTTAGGAGGATTTCCTGGCTCTCTGGGAAGATTCCTATAGGATTTGAGATCCATCCGGTCAGGTGTCGAATTGTTTGTTATATTGATAACTTCGTTTACTTCCTGCATTGTGATTGGAACATTTAGTAGGTCAGAACGTTCCAGGGGGTTTGGCAGCAGTTTCAGGAGTCTTCGATTACTTTTTTAACCTCAGAATTCTTTATCATAATTCTGGATTAAATTGATAGAAGTTTTGAGCATGTTGACAAATGTAGCAGAAACATTTATAATCTTGTTGTGGGATTAAAAAAAAGAATTTTTAATTACTTTATTGCCATAGAGGGCCCTTTTAGTTTCTTCCATGATTGAGACATGTTGTTTATTTTGATTTATGATACATAATTAGTCCATGATTCTTTTCGATTCTTTGATAATCGTTCTGCCATGGACCTGGGTTTCTTGTAAGAGTCGAGTTCTCTATAGTTCTTCTTCTTTTAATTTATCGAAGGCACGTTTAGCTGCTTAATAGCTTCCGGCATTCGTTGTTCCAGCGGGGAGTCTCTTCTATTAGATTTAACCATGAGTCAATAGAAAAATTGTGCAGCTCCGCCCTAAGATAATGTTGGTAAAATCTTGGGCTACGTAATTGATGTCAGATCCATCTTCATCCAGGTGAAAACTACCCAGTGTCAAAAAAATCATTTGCCTGCCTCATCTAGTTTTCACCTGGATGAGGATGGATCGATATCAATTACGTAGTTCAAAATTTTTACCAACATTATCTTGGATCTCAGTCAGTTTGTTATAGTTCAGCGTGCTGGTGGGAGGAAAAGGATGGGCACTGGAGCCGGTAAGTCAATATCAATAATGATTGGATAATGATCACTGTCGTCCGGTATTAGGACGTTCCAGAACATTTTGGGCAGGACTATACAATGGTTATATCAATGGCACTGACTTTCCCATTACTGGGATTAGCTTCTGACGGGGTCTCTCGATTGATAATTATCAAATCTGAACCTTCTGCAAATGCTTTTATTAATGTACCTCTTCATCGGAATTAAATAGGCCCATACTGAATGATGACTTTAGAATCAATAGGGGTTTTAGTAATTGTTTAAGAGTTCCAGCAGCTGGCGGCGTGGATGAGTGAGCACCGATAACTTTTGGCAAAGTTTCATTGGACCGCCCTGTTATCAAAATAACATGGAGCAATTGCGTTGGATACCCTGAGGTGTGGGATTAAAATCAACGAAGCAAAATGTTTTAAGTTGATATCGTGCGACTCCTTCCTATTATATTTCTGTCCTAAACCTTCTACAACCGTTTTTGCCGATTTGCAACTGGGTGTGATATGAGAGTATTTTGAGTAATTTTTCTTTTCTTAATTAGATTTAAAGGACACTTTTTTGGGGTTTAAAGCCTTGAAGAAAAAACTGCCACCGGATGGTGTCGGATTCCCTTAGTCGTTGGAATTTTCCCAGAGTTCAAAAAGCCAAGCTCCGTGACCCCAGTGGTTATAATTAGTTTTTTTGGGGGCATTAATCACGTTTCTAGCTTGGTCGATTACCAAACACTTGGAGTGTTATGTAAAGCTCTTTCACACTTGGGGATTGAAATACATTTCAGCCTGTTTTAACTAAGTGAATTTTTTGAAAAACAGTAATAAATTAAAAAGGATAATATTTAAGAAGGTAAAGTAAGAATATTTGTTTCACAGAATTTTTTTATTTTTTTCCAAAAAAACTTTTAAACATTTTAATAAATATATCGCTGGTAGTATAAACGAAAAAATAATGCCCGATTGCATGGTTTTTTCAGAAAAAATTTGGGCCCGTGTTTTTTATCTATTTTTAGGATATCTTTCCCAAATTTTTTAATAAAATGTAATCTTCAATTTAAAAAAGAGGTTAAAAATTTTAAAAAAGAGGTTGTTGATGGGGTTTAAAATTTTGTGGTAAGTTTAATTATTAAATATTTTTGGGAAAAAAAATAAAAAATAAAAAGGGGCGTAACGGACTTGGGGGGCCCTCTTTATTGTTGAGAAAAAAAAGCCAAGAGGCTTGCGACGGGCAAGTATTTCCCCACCACTTTTTTCACGCTGTACAATATTTCCCCGTCTGGTTTAAATTCTTAATTCGTCTTATTCAATTGTACACCGCTTTTCCCATATAGCCCAAAAACGTCTGTCTTCCGCCCTCCGCCCGTCCATCTGTGAACAACCCCAGCGGCGAAACTTTAAAACCGTTTTTTTCCCCAAATTGATAACCCCCAACCCATCTGGCTGATGTCGGGGGGCCTTTTTAAATTTGACATCGATATTTTTTTTTGGATTTTTCCATTAAAACCCCCAGGGCTTTTTTTTTAACTTTTTTCAAAAATGGCCCCTTTGGGGTTTCGTTTAAAACTTTTTTGTTGAAAAAGTGAAGGATTTTTTGAGACGGGTTTTCCCCGGAAATTTCGTTGAAAACTGTTTTTTGAAAATTGAAACATTCAAAATTTTTTTCATCCCTTCGCTTTTAATTTTGGGAAAAAAGTTTAGAGGGGGTTTTGTACCATCGAACGTTAAAGCACAATCAATTTTTTTGGTTTACGCAGTTAAAAGGTTTTCCATCATATTCGTGCATCCCCGCGTGCGCAGATCATGGGTGCTGGGGGAAATGGTTTGGGAAAACCTTTTTTTCCAAATTAAATATGTTCTACCAATTGGTTCTTTCATTATTCTGATGTTACATTTTGAAATTGTGGTAAAAATATTTTTTTAATATTTTTTTATTTATTCCTTTTTTTTTAAATTTTTTAAAACTTTTAAAAAATTGTGTATGTCGTACTATGGGGAAAAAAAACCTAAATTTAAATCTCCTTTCCGGAAATTTTTGAATTATGCAAAAAGGGGGAACCGCCTGTTTTTTTTGAACCCCTGCGCCCCTTGGATGCCCCTTTTTTTGGGTCGTCCCCGATCATCAACAGTATATTCAACGCATCGCGGGGGTGTTATCATGTTACCTTTTTTTCCCCCTTACAATCGCCTGGTTTGTGAGTTTCAATTTCTAAGGGCACACCCGACTATTACCCCCGGGAAATAATTTCCCCCCACCTGTATCGTTCATCCGATCCCCCCCACCACGGTTCAAAAGGTTTATTTCCCCGGCAGACCCCCTTTCCATTGTTTTTTTCCCAAAATGCGCACTATTAGTTCCATTTCTTTTCCCTTTTTCGTCGATTCCTCCTACCTCAAATGCCTCCCCTCTCTTATGTTTGGGATACTCCCCTTTTTGGCCCCCTGATACTGTTTATTTTTTTAACCTTTGTTTTCCCCCATACTTTAGGGGAATTTTAAAAATTTTACGGAAATATTTCACGTGTTTTTCTAAGTTAATTTTTAAAATAGTTTCCTTTTTTGCTCGACTATTTATTTATTTTTTTTTGCGCCAAACAGTTAAAAAAAATTTTGTTTTTCCACAGAGAGAAGTAAAATTCCCCGTAGGGTTTTAAAAAATTCTGGACCCTCCAAAATTTCCCAAAACCATGAATTTTGAATCAGAAAAAAAATTGAACTTTTTTTTAAAGTATTGTTAACAAAATTTTCGCTGCGATGTAAAAAAATATATTTTCAAGCGTAAAAAGAATAAATTTGGTATCTTACCCCTTTTCATCATGTTTTTTTCGCCCAAAATAACACTTCCTGCCCCCACAAAGGGGGAAAAACATAATTTGAATAACAATTTTTCCCCACTGAATTTAGAAGACTTGCTAAAGATAGCGAAGGTCTAAAGTAAAACATGGAATTCCCGGCATTTTTTTTAAAAGGGATAAAGGCGGAAAACGAAAAACCTGATCGAGATGGAAGTCATTGATCCAAAGCTGCGGTACAATTTTTACAGGTTGTTTAAATTTATACAGCCCTTTTAAAATAAAATTAAATATCTGTTAAAAATGCTTTTTTTTGGCCCCAATAATTTTCAAGTTTGGGATATCCTTTTTTTTCCCTCCCTCTCCATCTATATCTCCCAAAAAGACCCGGGCCCCTTGGGGGTAAAAGGTCACCAATATATTATAACCTTTTTTCTAAAATTATAGGACCCAAAAAAACTAAACAGCGCAGCGGGGAATCTGTAAAATTTGATTTCTATTCCAAAGTTCATTACTGTTTGGTTTTTGACAAAAATGAAAGATCACTTTCTTTTCTAAAGAAAAAAATTTAACAAAGTTTTTTTTTATTTTTATAAAACAATTTAATGAATTTAAGGGGCCCTTTGATGGATCTTTTAATTTACTTTTACACCGCGTTCTTTTTTTTTCTTCGTTGATGTCCTCTAACTTTTTAAAAAATATTTTAGATTTTAACCGTGGTTTCCCAAACGAAACCCTCTTCCCCTACCCAAAGCTGGTCTCAAATATAAAAATTACCAGCCCCGATTACGTCCATAAATGGGCCCCAACGATTACCACCCCCGACAAATTTCCCAAATTTATATTTCCCAAATTGCTTCCACATGAAAATATCAAAGGAACAGTTCAGAAGGGTTTCGGACAGAAGGGAAAATCATCCTGCATGTTTCACCCCTGAAGACTTGGTTTTAAAAAACTACCTTCATTTTTTAAACTTTTAAAGCCCTTCTCCCCAGCCAATCCATGCTTCCCCTTGTTTTTGGGGGTTGTGGTAATCTTAATTTTTTTTACAAAAAAAACGTTTTTTTTTTTTAAAGTTGGTTTCAGTCTAAAATGGGGTTTTTCCGAATTGCATGTTCCCTTTAGGGCAAAAAAGGTTTTTTTTTTCGGAAATCGGGGGTAAGCCCTTTCCAAAGGGGTTTTTGGTTTCCCAACCTAATAAATAAAAGACTAAAATTGCCTTTCCTTCCCTTTTTAAACCTTTTGGGCACTTTTCATTTTCCCTGCACGGGTTTTTTGTTTCTTTTTTAAAACTTTTTTTACTTTTTTCTTTCGAAGGGCCCAATCCTTTTCCCCATCAGGTATTTTTAAGGAATATCTTTTTTAATATTTGCTCCCAATAACTTCATTGAATAAAATACACTTTAAAATTTAAAATTTCCCACAAAACTGAAAAAATAAAAATAATAAAAAAGCAATACCAAAAAAAAAACTATTACACCTAATATTTTTTTTTATTTCAAATTTTTTAAAAATTTGGGGGATGAATCTTTGGTTCCCCCCTTTCATATCGGCTTCATTTTCCCCGAAGATATTTTCCCCATTTCCCGTCCATTTTAATTCCAAAATCGCGGCATTCTTTAATATTTTAAAATTTCGAAGGTCCTTTATACAACGGGAAAAATTTACAAAAAAATTTTTATCCACTGACAAAATTTTGGGGTACTTAATTAAAACTTCACCCCACCCTCCTTATTTTTCCCCTAAAAGCATTTTTTTTTAGTTTTTTTTTTGGCTCCCGCCCCCCTCAAGGGGTTATAAAATTTCCTTCTCACCATCTGGGTGTAGCCCAAATTTTTCCCAGTACACCCCCAGTAAAACCAGTCCGTGAATACCCGGCCCCTTTTTTACCCGCATCATTTCACCCTAATTTTGGGGGGTTTTTCTGAGAGCGATTTTGAATTTTTTCCCAGCATCAACAAAAATCTGATTTATTGTCTTTTTACGAACTATCAAAAAAGGGCTTAAATACGGTGTCATGGGGTTTTTTTTATTATACCATCCTCAAGCATCGTTTAATTTTTGTTTAGGGACTTGCTTTTTTATAATGGGGATCGGATATTTTTTTCAGATTAAAAGGTTCCCCATCCATCAATTCAATTTTAAATTGATATCCTTTTCCGGCCCCCCGAACTTCCAAAAATCTCTATATTCATTTTGGGTAAAAATTTCAATAAAAATTTACTTTCATCTTTTCCTTTCGTCGACCGCGCCCCCTTCTGCCCTGGGGGATTTTGGGCCCCTTCTCTTTAATTTGTTCCGCAATATCCCCCTTAAAAAATATCTTCCCCTCCCGGTTTGAAACCCCCCAATGTTTTGCCCCTTTTTCACCTCGTAACAATACACCCCGGTACCCATGTCGGCCTTTTGGGGTCACACATTTTTTGGATCAAACCCCAAAAAAATTGAAATCAAATTCTTACTACAATTGCCGGAAACTGGTTTTGTTTCCCGACTTCCCCTTCCCCCCAAAGCCGGGTTCCCGTTTTGCGCCTTCCGTTAGCCGTCCCAATATCCAAACTCCTGGTGGGGAGTTTATCAATTTTTTTTCCCCCTTTTTTTAACCTCTTTAATTTTTCCGAATACTGAACAAAATTTGCACCTGTAATTAATTAAAAGCCCAGGTATATTCGAAATATCCCTTTAAAATTAAACACGTGCTTTCTCCGCCCGTTTGTCCGTATCTTCCCCTTTTAAATCTTCCCCCCGATTTAATGCTATTCAAATCCTTAAGAACCATTACCCCCCATTATCTTTATGAAATTTTAGGTGGCTTGGTATTAAAGGGCCCATAATGCATTTGGGATATTTCCCTGAACGCATCATTTAATTCATTTTCTTTAAATGTTCCCGCCCCCTCCTTAATGTCCCATATATTTCCCCGATTCAGGTTCTTGCACCCCTTTTTAAAGTTTCTAAGTCCCCCCCTGTATTGTTTTTTAATTTACAATCCCAATTAATTAATTTATATTCTTGTTTTTAATTTTTTCGCCGTTGAAGCAATTGCATTTTTAAAATTATTTTAGAGCGATTCAGATTGGGTTTTTTCCGGTTGGTCATCTAAATGTCCAATGTCCCAAAGCTTCCTTGGGAAACATTAACTTTAATTAATTTTGCGCCGATTCTTTTAACCCTCTGCATTTTGGGGGCTTGACTTTTAAAAACTAATTTTACTGAAAAATCAATTTTGGGATGTATCCCTTTTGGGATTTTATTTCCTTTTTATTTCCTGAGAAAATCCTTCCAACCCAAGACATTTGGGTGTCATTCCTTTAATTTTGGTTTTTTTTTTCAAATTTTATTATATCTAAATGTTTCCCCCCTAATTTATTATTCATATCTTTAAAATCTTTAAAATTAAAATTTTTTAGGGTCCATATTTTCTTGGAATTTGCAGCCATTATTTTCCCTTTTTTTGTGGTTCCCTCCATAATTTTTTGAAAATTTTTCCTCGGGGAGGATTGGCAGCATATCATCTTATTTAAAATTCTCCTAGAATTTTTTTTCCCGGGATCCTTTTTAAATTTTAATACAAATTAAAATTTTCTTTAAATTATTTTAAAATCACACCAATGAAATGGTCTTGGCCCTTTTTTTATAATTAAAAAATTTAAATGTCAACCACAAAAATTAGATTCCTTTGGGTCACTTTTTATTATAATTTATAAGACTGATTTTTTCCGTGTCACCCCAAATTTTTATAAATTATAACAAATTATGCATCACGTTGAGGGGCCATTTTGAGATATACCAATTTTCCCCCTCTCTAATTATATTCTAAAAATCTTAGGTCCGTTTTTTGGGTCAATGGGGCCCTTATTTAAATTTTTATTACCCTATAATGGATTAAGGGTCCCCGGGCTATACAGCGCGGGTGGGAATTTTAAATAGAATGATTCTATTCCCAGTTCATTACTGTTTTTATTGACTAAAAAGAAAGATCCTTTTTTTTTCTAAAAAAAAATTTAAAAAATTTATTTTTCTTTTTTTTGCAATTTTTAAAGAATTTTGTTGGCCTTTTATCATGATCTCTTTCAATTTACAATTTTACCGCAGGGTTTAAAATTTTTTTTCTTGTTGATGTCCTTAAAACTTCTCATTGTTTTCTTTCGGGTCTTGCCAGGGCCCAAAGTTCCAAAGAAATCCTCTTCTGCCCCTTATCCAAGCCTTTGGGCTCAAAATATCCAAAAATTTCCAATCCCCATTGGGCCGAAGGTCCCGGAACGATTACCACTTTCCCCCCAAGTTCCAATTTTTTTAATTTGCTTCCCTGGAAAAATCTCGAACAGTTCAGGGGTTTCAGGGGCAGAATTTAAATCATCCGATGATTCATCCCGAAAACTTCATTAAATTACCTTTATTTTTTTTTAAAAATTTGACCGTCCTTTTCCCAGCCAATCCATACGTTCGAAATTTTTGGGTGCTGACCTCTTAATGCCTTTTTCAAAAAAAAACCATTTTTATTCACGGTCGTTGCTTTCGGGTCGTGATTTTCTTTGGGGTTCCACCATTTGTTTCAAATAAATGGAATTTTTTTAACGGATATCAGTATGTCAAATTATACAACAGTTATGGGCAAAAAAATTTTGGGAAAAATTTCACTTTTTTTGTCGAAAAATTTTGTCATCTAGCAAAGTTTTAAAACAAAAGTCCCTAATTGAATTTTTTAAATGAGATGTTGATACTGTCACCTGATGTATATTTTACTACATCCAATGTTCTAGTTACAGACATCGCGATTACTGAAAATATATTCCACCATTAAGCAAGTAATTTGTGACAAAACCACTGATTATAAATCAACAGACAAGGCAATGATAAAATTTCCTATTAAAAAGAGAGGCATTACAAAATTACGTGGGTTGGATTTGGTTATTATTCATAATTCTTTTAACTAAAGTCGGGAGCTACAAGATGTATTTCCCAGAATTTATGTCATATCTCAGGCGGCAATGAACATTCGCGAAATATACAAAACGAGCATTATGAAGGCTGACTGAGTTTGAAATAATTCTGAACGCGAAGCATAATCAACTTAATTTTGTGGTAAATTTCATTTAAATGGACGTTCCATTTGAAGTTTAACTAAATTGAGAGACTAAAATTGTATTGCCTTAACATCAGTCAATGGTATACCGTTAATTTTCAGGTATACTGAATTGTTTATTTGAATGAAACTGCATTAAACCGTTTCTTCATTTATTATTAATTTGTTCTACGCCACTTTCCTTAAATTCTCATTATTTCTGTTTTTTACCATTTGTCTAGCAGATCCTCATTTTTTGACATTGCACGTATTTTAATAACACGTATTTTTTTTCTTCGTTTGGCTCTCATATGTCCTCTTAAAAGTATGAATTGTATAAGGCAATAATTGTAAAACGTATAACCTTGTACCAATTCTGAGTTGATACTCGTGGTCGCTTTATGACACAGTTGCGAAAAGTTATCTTAAAAATACGCTAGCGATTAAACCGTTCAGCAGATTTTCGCCAAAATTGATATTCCCCGATCGTTTGGGATGGTGTCGGGGCCCTTAAATTTAAACCGATATTTTACAAGACATTTTTAGTTATCAGAAAAATCCCAAAATTTTTTGATTAAATTTACCTTGTTCCCTAATAGCGCTTATGAGAACGATGTAGACTTCATTTTCGTTGAAATCTCTGATTTTTTGAAAATTCAAAAGGTCAACATTTTTCGCGTGTTCCTGCAACTATTGAAAATAATGATTTTCTTCCTTTAAAAAAATCGGTCCTTTAAAAACAGATTTTGAAATTAGGTCACGTACAATGTTCCAAAAATTAGAGCAGTTTAACGTAATTTCGTAATTAACGTAACGTAATTAATGTAGGCAATTTTTTAAAATTTTTTAAAAAATTTTTTCAAACACAGTACCACATATTTTTAAGAAATTTGAACCTCAGATAATATAAATAACGCTTAAGAGGATGGTGCAGGTCTCATGTTCGTTGAAGTTCCCGATTTGTTTCGAAATTGCATAAATTCAAAATATTTGGGGCGTCTTTTTACAACTACAATTATGAAGAAAATGTTTTCTCCTTTAGAATGCGTTAATCAAAAAACTTCAAATAAGGAGATTTCAATTTTTCGAAACTGTAAGTATGTTAATTTGCATCAAACTTATGCAATTTTTTAAAATTTTTAAAAAATTATTTTCCAGAAACGGCTCCAAATGATTTATTTAAATTTTTTGTATATAAAAAATGGAAAAACTTTTTAC
>CAXIVR010001314.1:0-73942 GCA_964035755.1 Teleogryllus oceanicus
AGGATATGATTTCAACTTTCTTTTTCGCGAATTTTCCTAACACTTTCCCAAACATTTCCTTTTAATTCTTGACAGCGTTGGGGAGTTAGTGAGGAATAATCGTAACTGCCTCACATACGAGAATCGGTTTGTCAGAGATGGAAAAATCCCAACTTTTCCCGGGTTTTTTAGGCGATTTGCCGCTTGAAAAGGTGACCGTAGAGACACATATGGCGTGCACTCTTTAAAAAGGTATAGGTTCGTACCTTAGGCCTAAATTAAGACGTTATGACTTAGGCCCGTCACGTGACTGTTCGTGCAAAACGTCGTTATCTTACATTGACGCTAAAACTCTCTAATACATGATACACTGCTATAATGGGCTGCATTTTGAACTAGCACCTCTAGTGGTCTAATCTGTCACACAATTGTGAATACAAAGTGTATTAGTTTGAAAGATTTTTAGTTTACACGATTACGTTTACTTATTTTTGCAGAGTGTTTAAAAAGTATTTCCGTTTGGTCATTAATGATGTTTTATAGGTCTAGAAGGTGTGGGGCAGTGTTGATTATAAATTATGAAATTTAGAAAAGTCGTTTTTAATTTCCTTGTGACGAAGTTGTAAGCCACTTACTAACTCCGTGTTGAATGATTTATTTAAATACTTATTGTCTTCAATTAATTATAAATATTAAATCATCAATTCACTGTTTGTATTGCTTGTAGTGTTGTACATTTACTTTGATATTACAAAATGTAAAAATTTAATATATAAATAAAAAAAAAATCGATAGTAATAATGTAAATAATACATTTGTTAAAAATCCCAGAACTCGGGAAAGGTGTTGTTTAAGTATTGAAATTTAGTTGTCCCGATTTTCGGGTTCCTTCTTGGGTTCCCTAGTGAGAGTTGTCTCCCATTAATAGTATGGGGAATGGTTCAAAGTGTACTGTATTGTCTAAATAGTATTTTTACAAGTCAGGTGATGATAATTGGCTTGGAAAGCCAAAGCTAAGAGCAAAAAAAGGTTTTTTTCGGTAATCAATAAAAATTTTGAATTCCCTTTTTGACGTACAAAACAGAGTCATCACTAGGTAGATGTTTCAAATACATGAAAGGTGTTTTGGGTCGCTCTATTAATTGTGTTTCACACACAAGTTATATAATATTTTGATATTAAAACCTTCGTTTCGAAAGTGTTGGTATAGCTCCTTTGGCGCAGGCCTCAATTCTAATAAAATACATTGCGTGAGCGACATTTTGAGTACAATGTGATGTTAGTTTCATTATTGTTAATTGCGTTTTGGTATATCCTGTATCTATATGCAGCAAATAGATCGCTTAGTATATACGTGAAAACGCGGAAACTCTAATAAACACTTAGGAAGATACATTTGTATCCAGAAGCAAAACACTGGGGCCATTTCAGCATTTGCTAACTCATCAGAAGAAAAAAAACCAGACAAAAACCTGATTGAAGTAATCTCTATTATTAATTTTCATTGCTCTCAGAAATTGAAAGAAAAGTCTGCTGTCTCCGGTGGTAAGAGACGCGTCTGGTTTCGTTAGATACCACGAAACTGAAACTTCACACACTGAAACAGTTTCGATTTAGACTGAAAAATGCAATTATTTGTTTGTGTAATTCGAGTATTTTCATGACTGCGTAACCGAATTGCCATGCCTAGTAGTTGATTGATTGGCGTCAACTGCTGTGGTCATTGGTCCCGTTAGTGTAGTGCACGTTTTTCATCGGGAGATGGCGGTGATCTTTCCCCGCTGAATGGCCAGGGAAGATCACCGACCTACCGTCGGCTAGCGGGGTTAGCGGGAAACCCCTGGTTAGGGGTTTCCCCCTAACCAGGACTCTCCCACCAGCCGGGTCAAGATCAAACAATTAGCTTCCACAATTTGTGGTAGAAGGTTGATGCGTGTAAGTGCGTGTGTAAGTAAGGGGTGAGTATAGGAATGGAAAGATTGTGCGCGGTCCGTTGCCCGTTTGTTAGGGTACTGCTCTGATATTTGCTTGGTGTTGATCGGAAAAAGCACGGGAAAATACCGGTCAGAGTAGCCGTCCGCTAGAATTCATGTCAGGCAGCGGCTGCACTCAGACCAGCTATCTGTTAGCAACGTCAGGACTCGAATCCTAGGACCTCCTGACCATCGGCACTGCACTGACATCGAATAGATGCCCCGGGCCACCAAGACCATCTATCCGGAGTGAATGCTACACTGCTTCTACACAGGTGACGTCATGTGACATCTAGGTTTCAAGGATGAAGCTGGCCACCACTAAAGTTTTTCTATTGACGAATTTCTTTATGGAACACACTTTCATCATATGTTTGTTGTATATACTTCAATGTTATGGCAGTATCCGTGAAGATAGATTTTGTTAAGAGTATTTAAGTTTTGTAATGCTATATGTTGATCTTGAGCAGTGGGTGCTACATTACGAGTGTTGAGATGTGTTCGTGTTGAAGCGGAGGGCGTGGCGCGGCCCTTGCTCGAAGAAGCTGCGCACGATGTGCGCGCCGTGCGGGAGGGCGGTGTGCGCGCGCAGGACGCCGTCCGGGTGCGCCACGCGCCGCTGCAGCTGCAGCATGAACTCGGGCGCCTCGCCGCCGCCCCCGCCGCCGCCGCCGCCTCCCTCGCCGCCCGCCGCGCCTTCAACGCCTGCCGCACGCGCGCCACACTCATCACCCGCGCCCCTCCCGCGCCCGCTCCACCTGTTGCACAATTGCATTACCTTTTGCTTCAGGCGCGCCAACTATAAGTCATTACATGCAAAAGTGTTTATGAACAAATGCTATAAAACAAATACGAAATCAACGCCTCAGTTTCACTTCGATGATGCAAATGCGTGAACTCCACACCATTTCCTACCAAATGTAATGCTTGTTCACCACAGTATAACTACTAAGGTCATTAGACCTGTAAAGTAATGCGCGACGTGAAATGGAGGCGTGGTTTTGTCGTATTTGTTTATGAACAAATGTATAAAACAAATACGAGAAATCAACGCCTCAATTTCCTTCGATGATGCAAATGCGTGAACTCCACACCATTTCCTACCAAATGTAATGCTGTTACACCACAGTATACGAATCAATACAGTAGCGCAGATGAGCTTTTTTATTTTTGTAAAAATCAGCGATGCGTGCGCATACAGCTAGCAATTCTGGTGCGGGCAAAGTAAAACGGTGGATACCTATTGCTGAAGTATACGGATTTGTTTGTGAAATTGCGTTTATTAAATTGCGGTTTAAAAAATTAAACATTCATGTTGTTTTTGACCTCGTGGTTTTATATTCCTAGGATTTCAAGGGAAGTCATTAAATAGCACTAACATTAAGAGAATGAACGTTTTAACCTTACATTTGATATGTATAGGAACATATTAGTTATGCATCAACTGAATTCGTGTACTTTTTCAGTTAACACATTAATAACAATCAAGCAATAATAAAGGAAAGAACCATGAGTCGTGTTTTTCCAACAGGCCTAGAAAGGAAAGACGAAAAGTTGTTCAAAAGAAATGTGATTACCTCCTAGGCACCCTTACTACTTAGATTACTTACATTTCTAGATATGTTGATGAAAAGTAAAGAAATACATATCCTTCCTCATGATTCCACTATTCACTTCCAATGGACGATATTCATTGAATTTAAATCATTTATTTCGTTAGAAATTGTTCAATACTATATCTCACAAGTTATTTTTAGTTACATGCATAGGTAATTAAAATATATAAAAAACATTCACTTTTTGGTTATATTTAGCAGAACGATGTTATCTTACAGAATAGTAAGCCGGAGTAATGTTCCTTTGTAGCTGCGCGGATCGCAGGAATCGCTGACCCACACGTCATCATGGGCATTTAAACGGAGCTGCGTTTACATGGATCTAGCGCCGGACGACCACACGTCGGCTCGCGCTGTTCTCCTTCAGGTATCTCCTCCGCAGGACACCGCCTCAGCCGGACGAGTCTGATCTCCACACTGTGGTATTAAGGAGCATATACATGTGTTTAAAGTGGAGAGGGTAGGACTGGTTTGGCGAAGGGAAGATAGTCGCAGTCTGTGGCACGTTTCTTAGGGTATGACTCCGTCATTGGTCTGGTAATAATCAGAGATCAGAGCAGCCTACCGTTTGATTTATCCCCCAAACAGCGTCTGAATTCCATCTTCTATCTAGCTAGGTTGAAACTCGAACCCTAGGTCCTCCCGTTCAGAGATGCCGCAGCGAGAACAGTTTTTGCACTCGGCTCTCTGAGACAGTTCTCCTATTGGCATTTGCAGCGTCACACGCCCATACGCCCCTCGCGCTTCCTGTCTCCCAGCGCATCATATCATCGGCCGCGCCCTCGCCTGCCTCCATTGCCCCCTTGTGCACTCCTCAAGGCAGTAGCGAGTTTGAGAGAGAATGGATGGGGCCTTCTGTGCCCCGTGCTCCTCACCCAAACAAAAAGCGCATTTGTGGAATGAATACTCGTCAATTCCATGGCCTAGTTATGTAAGTTTCAACTAAAGAAAAAAGGTCTAAAAATTGTCGTTTATGTTACAACTAAAAAAATAGAAATGGCAATCGTACGTGTAATTTTCATTACATTACCAGCTTTTTTTCTTCTTCAGAGATTGATAATTTAACACATTCTGTATTGTTTACTTGTATACGTATCTTTATGGAAGTCAATTGCAAATAATGGATTCTGCCTCAAATTTCTGACTGGCACTTTAAATTGTAAATCATTTAATAATATTTCACAATGAATTATTCCATGTTTATACAAAAATTTGATTTGATTTGACTTGATCATACGATCTTCTCAATGATTCCAATGATAGGATCTCTAATTGTATCTCTGAAGCAATTCCATTGAAATTATGATCCACGAACGGATAGGCAGATCCACAGGTTGCGCATCAATTCTGAAAATTGTTGCTGTACTGTTTATAGGCTATTTTCACAGACTTGTGGAAACGGAGACCAGATAATCAGAAGTACTCATTAATATTGGTGTAAGTATAAGTGTACGTATAAAACTTTAAATGAAGTTACCGATTTTAAATTATGAACGTTCTTCTAATGAAACCTCATTGTTGAGTAGCTTATTGATTATATATTATCGATGTTCATCGAAGCTACACACAAAATGATTGACACTCAAAATGATTCACACAACAAAAATGACAACGAGATCTCTAATTTTTCAACATATTCAAGAGTTGATCCATTGAATTTATAATCGTTAATTACGGATTTTTACGTTCTCGAAAATGATATCTCTTTACATTTACTGAAATTCAATGAAATATGTTTCATCTCATTCCATTGATAAATCTTATTCAAGCTTGTATCCGCTCGTCGTCCCAACAGTCCCTCTCCCTGCTTCGTCCCTGCCTCCCTTCTTTGTTCGATCGCATTTTCAAATTTGACCTGAATTACGCAAATTCTAATTGCACCATCGGAATGAGTGAAACAGGCATTTAGTAGGAAATTCAATTGCCGATTTTTCTAGTTTTCGTGATATACACAACACACATTGAAAATTTCTGAAACCTGTGAATTTCCTTTCCTTTGAATATCAAATGTCAAAATATCATTTATATCACCACTCGTCACTATGAACTGTAAACTCACAGTTTAAATACGTATAAATACACACGCATATGACGTTTTATATTTTATATGTTTTCTTTATCAGATCACTTCAATTAAATTTTTGCTGTTGTAACTGTAGGAAATTTTGAGACTTGGCATAAAACACTTCAAGTCATGAACTTAGAAACAGATGTTCAAAAAGTCAGTGGGGTATGGAAAAGTAGTCAGATCAGTCAGATCTTTGATGTATAAATTTATGTTGGAACTTTTGCCATGTCAGTTCTATCTTAAACATGATTCCTCTTTCGTGACAAACACTTCTCAGAAAACAATTCTTAGCTACCTCAGTAGCTGATTTCGACACAAAAATACAGGAAAGTTGAGTATGCTCCGTCTCCAAAACTTCATTGAGAGCGAACCTATTTACTCATTGCAATTCTCAGTTAATTTTAAGAAATTGTGAAATTGAGAACGAAGTACAATTCTGACAATAAAACAGAACAAGACTTTGTCTTCCATTTTGTTAGTTTGTTTTCAACTCCATGCATTTCCGTTTTCCGGGTTCTACAGAGTAGAGATTGTCAGATGCTGTACAGACCACCATATTTAGTACATTTTGCGCGTGTCGGTTGCGATGGCATTTGGCTGTGGCTCGCGCGCTGCGACCGCGAGGCGGGAGGGCGGCGCCGCGCCGGCTGGCGCCAGCCACCTCCTGCAGCCGCAGCGCGCCTGCTCGCGCAGGCCGGCGGGCGAGCGCGGGTGCGGGCGCGGAGGCGCGCCGAGGGCCGGGCCACAGCCACCGCGGCCACGCCCACCACCACCACCAGCAGCCCCAGCCCCATCGCGCCGGGCAGTGTTGGGTCGGGTCGGGTCGGGTCAGGTCGGGTCCGGTCGGGCCGGGAACGCAGGTGGGCCGACCGACCGGATGGCTCGTGCTGGCCGCCGCGCCTCGCTCCACACTGCGCCGGGCCCCGGGCGGCGCGAATTATAAAGCGGGGAGTGGGGCGGGGGCGGGGCGCGCCGGCCCCTCCGCCCGCGCGGAAGAGACCATTGGCGGCGGCGGCGGCGGCGCTGGACAGTACTGGCACAGCCGTCCCGCCCCCTCGCGCGGTGGGCGGACCGGCGCAACGCTTCCCGCCCCTCCCCTCCCCTCCCCTCCCCGCAAACCTCCCGCGCGAATCGCGAGCGCCGCCCGCCAAATGCACGCGGTTTCTTGCTCACGCTTCTAGGTAGAGGCTGTTCCGAGAAAGTTCATCACAGCTGTCAATGTCAGTGCCAGTTTCCACACGAACTACTTTCATTCAAGGTCATATTTGCTATTTACTTCTCAAATTTCACGTTACGAGTGATAAACAAGTTTTTAATACACGTAAACCATAAAATTAATTTTAATTAAACGACATCTATTTTAATTTCAATATTCTTTTATTTTTAGTGGTGTATATTTCAAGGTGATGAATACGTTGTAGTGCAAGTGGATGGTTGAGGAAGGTATACCCTTCCTAGTCAATGAATAATTGAAAAGGATGTATTAAAATGTACGTAAAGATAAACACTTTATATCTACTAGCGATGTGAACCATCATGACCTCCTGCACTGGACTGGTGTTCAACAATTAATACAAATATCAATTCAATATTGCAATGTGATGTATGATTCATATTAGCGCTGTTATTTATTATAAGATCTTCACGAGTAAGCAATTTTACAGCCAACGGTTTTGGAGCCAAAGGTTCTAGCTAGCACCCTCAGGGCCACGAGCCTCGCCCCATCCCCTCCTCTGCGTTGAGAACACATTGATTTACTGCATAGCAATGCTCTTCCATATTCTATAACTTCAAAATATACAATTGAGTAAGAAAATGTGTTATGTGAAATGGCCAAGTTCCATCATTGTTGAAGTACAGGCATTCTCTAAACCATACCAAGTGAAGTCACTCAATCGCTAGTGTGATGGTGCACTATCTCCAGCTATGACTTCGCTACTTCACGATGCGTAAACCATATAATACAATTCACACAGATATGAATACCACTATCACTACGATATAATGGCACGAACGTACGAATACAAAATACGAATTGTGTATTTTGAATTTAAAGGACGTTTTAATTTTAGGGTACTTTCGAAGTCTCATGGCCATTTTCAAATTTTCTCATGAATAGTTGAACATTTAGATTTTAATTTAGATTTCTCTCATGTAATGTAAAGTTCGCTTAAAACAATTGCAGGTCAGTTTTGTTGAAATATATGAATTTTCAAAAAGTTTCCAAATGCTTTCTTTAATTTTTTGTGCAGGCTGTGTTACATACACTGAATAACTTACGCAAATGTAATAATCTGTATATATCGCTCACGTCAATACTATTTACTCTTCACAGATTATTGTAATTGTAGTACAAGTGCTTCAAAAGATTTCTTATGAAGTTCGTGGAAATATCAAAGTTTTTAGTGAAAATGAGCCAAAATTGCGCTTTTTCAGAACCGCTCAAACGACATTTTTAGAAGGTGGTATCTTAGAAAGTTTTACTCTTCTTTAATATTTATAAAGACATAGTTCAGTTCTAGTATTAGGGTCCTGAAAAATTGAGAAAATTTGAAAAAATATTTTGGCACCGATAGGTTCCAGCTAGGAAGAGAGTGGGGCTATCCCCAAGTGTAGCTAAAGATATTCGAAAACTAACAAGTGCGATAAAGAAGTATGTGCCACTCTGTAGCACTACTATATATATATATATATATATATATATATATATATATATATATATACATACATACATACACGACATACATATACACACACACCTGAGTCTGTCCGCCACCCACTGTTTGACTCCTTTGTGTCCGCTGTTCGCCAAGAGAGGCAAAATAGATGTCACTCGACGCATCCTAGCCTCCTGGTGAGAAACTGATTATTTGTCCTCGGATCCATGTAGAATATTCTTAAAAATGTCTCCACACATTTGTGTTTTGCCTGTTTAGCACTGCGACCTAGCAATGAGCGCAGGCAAGTGACCCAGCGCCGACGCAGGCGATGAACGCCGACAATTCGCTCGAGATTGTGTCTCGAACACCGCTGTTGACAGTACGCGGTTCGGGCTTAGATGACTCGGAAGGAAAAGTTCCCGCACCGTAGGATAATATTTTGTTGTAGCGTACGCGATAATGCTAATGGAATAATTCCATTTGTGGAATAATTTCAACTTCAAAATTATGTTCTAATATAAATATATGCGAATAGAACGATATGTTCTAGAATAGGAATGGTTTACAAATGCACAAATTTTCTTTAATATCTCGCTCAATAATAATCTGAAAGATATATTTTTAGAACAAAGTTTCCAGGAGCGTTCGATTAGATTTTACAAAACTCTATTCTGAGGTGGGTACTGACCTAGCCCGAAAGGACATCCGACAGGAAGAGTTGCCACCACATATATCTTGCATGTTTCTATTATTTAATTTTTTTGCGCTCGAGGAGGAGATAACCTGACAACTGTTTAAAGTTTCTTTTATACAGATTTACACATTTGTGTTCTACACATTTTAATACGTGAAAATATTTTGAAACAGTTTCAAACGTTAGCGATGAAACTCTTCCTGAGAAGTATTATCATAGGTATGTACACGAGTACACATACACGAGTGCTTCGAAATTGCTGATAAATCCCCAACTCGCTGAAGCAAGGGTGGCTTCATCTGAGATTTTCCGAAGCAAGAGTGGTCATTTAATTAACTATTCCACGAAATTATGTCTAACAGATTTCAAAATGCCCAAATATTGAAAATAACTGAAGGCTTAGTTAAAGTTATGTTGTAGTACATACGAGGTTTATAGGCACTCGACATAACGATCGATGTATACTGTCTCCTTAGACAGTTGAGGCTACAGTTTAAGATAGTAAAAAAAATCAGTTAGAAAAGGATAAACTTTTGCAATACACCGCCGTGATAGCATTTTGTTTGTATAGTTAAACACTATTGGTTTTAATTTCACGAATGGAATAGTCAAGTTAATGTTTCATGTGACAATTAATTTGAATATATCAATGCAAAATACTAGTTGCAACTACTTCCATCATGAGTCCGTAGTGTGGTGCATGTTTTATCCCGGGAGGTGGTGGCTTTCCTCTTCCGCTGAAACATGCGATCCGACGGCGATCTACACGACCGCATGCTGCTTTTCCCTCGAGGCATTGACCAAGTACCGCCAAGACAGTGGATTGTATTCTACCGGATGGTGTCCTATCGAGTCTAGTAATTTAGTGAATGTATGTGTGTGAGGAGAGGAGGAAAAATAATGCGGAAAGAAAAATTGCCCGTGGTCCATATCCCTTTTCATAAGGTAGCGCTTCGGAACTCGCCAGGTATTAAGCATAGAAACCGAGGAAAACTACCAATGAGAGCAACTGCCGCAGAATTCTCCTCCAGACAGCGACTGGATTCGACCTAACTGTGTAGCCAATGCGAAACTCCACACCGTGAGCTGGTCCATAGGGCATCTCGGTCAGAGTCGCTGCACGGGCAATGACAATGCTGCCACTGAGCAATATTACCAGTAAGATGATGCGACCTTTCTATCTAATGTAACTTTTCAATTGAGTCAGTTTTTAATTCCACTGTGAATAATTTATTCTCCGTTAGTCTGATCGATATTTCTAATGATAATAACATGACTGACATTCAGAACTATTAGAAAAAAAATGAGTGTTTAATTTAACAGTACTGAAAACTCTGAAGTTTTGAGAAAACCATATTTGACGAAAAGAAATAAAAAAAAAACAATATTGTCTGAGTATTACATTATAGTGTAACTATTATTCTCAACCTAATGGAATATCAACATTTCATTCTACTATCAATGTCGTCATCTTTGAAATACCTTGCTAACTTGACATTTTCCTTGGAAAGCAAACAGCTGGCTGAAACGACCGCAGCCTGTGCTTATTTTTCCAAAACGCTTTTCATAAAGAATTATTTGTTCCCTCACATGTGTTTTGTATTAGCTTCCGTCATGTCACACACACAAAACACACAGACACACACACACACACACACACACACACACACACACACACACACACACACAGACACATATAAACGTGTGTATTTTGAACCTACTCTAAATCAATGAAATACAGTAATTGACTCCTCAGAACATTTCGCACTTTGCGAATCGTGGTTTTAAAAATGAAAGTATCTTTGTATTTGAACACAATTTTGAAAGATTAAGACGTGAACTGTATCATATATACATAGGAACTTTACGTGGACAATCATTCTATTATTGCTAGAGCTAATTAACTTACAGAAAGACGTAGGCTCATTTAATTAAATGTCCCAGATCATCAAATATTGAATCTAAATTTACATAAATTTAGACATTTTTTTATATTCTAACATCCGAAGTTCAAAACTTCTGCTTTTCTTTAAGAAATGTAACTAGTGGTTATGTTGCTCTTCGTACAGTTTATAACCAAATTATAATTTTTGTATTCAACAAAGCAGCATTTTCCATTTTAATTTTTATAAAATAATTACACATTTTCTCCTTTTCAACAAAGACCTTAAATGATTTATGTTTTTACGCGTATGTAGATGAGAAAGTACACTTTATCTAACCATTGAAAAAGCAACATGAACTTTTAATTTAGGTCCAAATGTAACTATTTAAAAATTAAATTTATGATGAAAACAAACGTTCAGGAGAAGAAAATGCGTGTATCATCACCTTTCCTGTCATAAAAGTATTTTTGAACTGGTTGCTTCTAAAAGCTGAGTAAAACAAATTTTAATTATATACAATTACATATTTATTTTTCGTTTTAAATTTGTTTGCTGCATTTCTGAGGTAATTTCTTCTGAGCGGTAGCACATATTCGGGCGTTCTGGGTCATTTGAATCTTATGAATGGTAGAAAACAGTGGTGTCTCCTTTGCTTTTCATTTGTAAAGAAGATTAGTGACATAATGCTGTTTTTTCATAAAAGTAACACTCACTGCTCAAGAAAAATAAAAAATTCTTTTGTAAAACATTAGAATAAATTAAGTATTAAAATCAGTCTTTAGAAATACTGCGATAGATTTGTGAAGTATATTTAGAGCACAAAATTTCTTTATTTTCCAAAAATATTAAAAAGTTGCTGATCCACATCGCAACTTTGATAGAAAATTTAATGGGGCGACCTCTTCATTGGAGCATTGCTATCACATGACGTCAGCTTCGTCGTAAGAGGTGTCGCACTGAGTGAGAATATTCGGGCGGTACGCGCAGTATGCAAATAGGCGGAATAACTCAATGAAAACATTTGCGGTTTGCAGTCAAACCGAAACTGTTTCACTGATTCTAAATTTTCCCGGGGTTTGTGGATATGCAAGGAACCAAAGCCACCTTTCACACAGCCGGGGCTGCAGTGTTTTCTTTTCGTTGCTGCGCATTAGAATTAGACCCGATTGATGTGCTTCTTGTGGACGAATAATTTCGGTGTTTTAGGAACACGCATGCGTACTCACACATTACACTTAGTACATGCAATACACTTGCACTTGCTGGGAGACCAGTCAGGAGCTTTTGAACTTGTCTCGGCTGGGGTGGTGGCCCCGAGATACCTGCTTAGGAAAATCTGGCAAGCCAATGGTAGGTCACCCAGAGTTCCTCATCCAGCGGGGGAAAATCACCGCCACCTCTCGTAATAAAACATGCACTACACGTTCGGGACTAATAACCTTAACAGTTCATGCTCTCATAATCAGTAATAAATCAATCAACAATATATGATACGGTCAGTGAGTACAAATATATAGCATCGTAGAATAGTTTTTCTATACACTGGTTAAACATTAGTTAAACACCGAAATATTGTTATACTTGCAGAAATAACCGTATTTAAAGAAAAACGCCAGAATGGTCGACCTTTTAAAAGATACTATGGCTGATAAATGGCTGATCTTTGACTCAAGGAAAAATTTTGTATCAGGGGAATCCGTGCGTGAAGTTCAACATGTGGATTTGTACAGCGTGTCAAGCAAGGCCATCCCAATGAAGGTGTGCAGTTCGATCTGAGCGCTGCGGACCGCTCATGCCGTCGACGGCAGCAGCGAATCGAAGGAATTGTCGGCGGGCGCTGTCGATTGCAGCTGCCGGCAAAAGACGAGCCTGGCTGCCTGCGCTGCCGCCCGGAGCGCCGCGGGCGGCAGGGCTTCTCGGAAGCGCTGGGCGGCGGGCGGGGCGTAAAAAGCGGTGGCGGGTGGGGGCACGGCTGGACTTCCCGGCGTCCTTTCGCCCCCCGAATCGCTTCGGAGAACCCCCTCGCCCTCCTTGGCCCTCGCCCCGCCGTTACGCCAAGTCGGCCAGGTGTGAAGCGCAATGGGCGGGGCGGGGCGGAGCGGGGCGGGGCAGGGCAGGGCGGCCTCCAGCGTTGCCGGAAACGGGTTTGCGAGCGACCATCTCGGTCCCTTCCTCTTTGTGCCCCGCGCAGCCCGCACCCTGGAAGACATTTTTTGGCAATTCAGACGCTGCATGCAGGAAAACGCTAGCGGCCGACTGCTCTGATCGGTTGTTTTCGGTCGATAGAGGAGGTAGCCTAAGAAGGACCAGTTTAACGGTAGGACAACAAAAGTTTGTTGGACGATGGCTAAAGTGCGTCAAAAGAATTTAGAACAGACCCAACTGCAAACGAATGCACATGGGCTCTACAGTTCTGCTACCAGTAGTAGCCAAACGATAGCTAACAAAACGTCCCTTCTTAAGTAGTCTCTCCATTCCGAGAGAATGGTAAATAAAATACATTAATATTAGGACCCATTTTTCTTTCTCATCGTAGTCTCATCTTTTCCCCTTACCACACACACACACACACACACACACCACACATGCATGCACTACATTAGCCCACGTGGGAGCTTACAACCTGTCTCAGGTGGAGCAATGTCTCCACTAGTGCAGTATGTGTAGCGGAATATATTGGAAGTGTTTGGCACCACTACTTTTACATTTTTCAGTGACGAATCGAAAAAATGATTGTGTTTATAAAGTATTGCCGTGTTACTCAGACATTAGGTACAACCTTCGTACAAGCGTGTAACTCGATATTTTGATGTCTCCAATTAGATCGACTAAGGGTGTAATGCAAACAAAGAATGATTACTTTTAAAATCAATTAATGTTTAAAACAGTTAATTTACTGGATAGAGAATAAGTATACAACACGAGGTCAGAAAACGACTTGTTATATTTATACGTGTATGAACTATTGATAAACAAATGTTGGTGATCTAAAGAGGATGTCTTGCTTGTTTCTAAAAACTCCCAGTGCGCCAAGTCATGTTCATGAAAATTCTCCTTTGGCTGTACTACACTTACAAGACTATACCGACAGTTATAGTACTAATGATAGTAGTTGACGCGGAAAAGCGCGAAGTAGTTGACGCGCGAGGTCCTAGGTTCGAGTCCTGACGGCGGCAGGTTTTCGGCACTAGCTTTTCAGCTATGTCGACTTCAGTTGCTGTCTGGAGGGTATTCTAGCGGCCGGCTGCTCTGATCGGTAGTTTTCCGTGGTTTCTCCGATCAACACCAGGTGAATGCCGGAGCAGTACCCTACCAAACGGGCCACGGACCGCGCGCGATATCTCCCTTTCCCCTTCCTTGTTCTATCCTCTCCCTTACCTACACTAACATGCACTACACCCACATATTCCCGGGGGGCCGGTCTGGAGCTTAGAGCTTGTCCCGGATGGGGTGGTCCCGCTGATGGGAGAGTCCTGGTTGGAAACCCACTAGCCGACTGTGGGTGGGCGCGGATCTCGCCATCTGGCGGGGCAAGATCACGCCATCTCGCGAGAAAAGACATGCACTACACTAACGGGACTAATGATCAAAACAGTTGGCGCGCCGGGAACAGAAAAATCAAACCAAACCAATTGACCTGGCTAGGGCGATGTCGAGCTGGTGGGAGATATCTGGTTGGGAAAATCCCGCAACCCGACGTAGAGCGGAAAAAGGTCTCGCCACCCAGCTGCGAAAAATAAAGCCACCTCCCGGGGAGAAAAACATCTACTACTACGGGACTAACGACCTTCGCTGTTCAAGAGCCGAAACCCAATTGAGTCAACAATGAAATAAAAAAAGAAAATGAGAAACCAGAGGGCGATTTTTGCGCGAGCGGCGCGCGGCCACCTGCCAGCCACCGGCGGAGCCGGCCGGGCCCCAGGCCTTCCGCCGAGCCACGCGCCGCGCCGCCTCGGCGGACGCGGCGCTTATGTCACAGCGCCTGCGTGCGTGGGAGGGCGTCATCCGCCTTGGCACGGCGACGCCCCCCCCGCCCCGCCCGCCCCGCCCTCACCGCGCGGAAGACGAACATTTGTTTATGTCGAGACGATCGTCAAAGTACGCTTGGCTCAAAATCTGTGTTCGGGCTGCATGCGCCCTCTTTCCATTTTGGATTGCAGCTAATGTTCTCCAATAGTCCTTGCGTAATAAATAATAGAAGGGATAGAAAACTGGGCGTAAACGGGTGTAAATGAGGCGGTAAATGAACTCCTTTCTCTACCTTAAGTACAATGGATATTTCACAAGGTCAGATCACTTGAACTTGATTTTGTTACTTATTTCACTCTCCTTGCACCTGTTCAAATTTCTAACCTGTTGAGAATTCCTGCTCTTCTGATGTCTCTCATTATTCCAATAATCCTGAAGAAACTAGATGAGATGATTTAGGACCTATTTAGTTAATTGGTCACGTTTATGCCTTCTTAATTTTCACAGTTTTGTATGTTTGTTCCACTGTTGTATGTTTGTATGTTTGTTCTGAATGTTTCACACTGTTTTAAATTTAACGAAACGATTGCATGAATGACCTAGTACCATATATTAGTGTGTTTTCTAATTGTTAATTATGAGACCATATATAATTTGAGACAAAACAGTAGTGTAATTCATTTTCTTCCTTTAAAAACCGCCCCTCTAATTGAATGATTTACAAAATGGCTTAAAAACATTGAAATTAATCTCCGACAATTTAAGTGAACTTATTGCATTTACTCTCCCTGCCGCGACACCGTATGCTGCATCCTTATTGCATCATATCATCCATGAATTCCTTCGATCATATTTTTGTTCAAATTAAATTCGTGTCATGTCGGACAATCGTTGATTTTATTACAACGGACCTTAAAGGAAAAAATACATACAGTACTTACATTTACAAAATGATAATAAAAATAGCAACAATAATTTCACATAGGAGTGCATGGCCTTCTAGTTTGTGTTGGCGCTTCAGTGCCTCCATGATCGTGAAGTTACGTTGGTGGTAGCGTTTTTTTTACAGCAGGGCATCGCTTGTCCAAGGTCGATGGTGAGGGTAAGACGAAGACGTACTCGTGAGCGAATCTCAACGACACAGAAGAAGGAGGTTTTGTGAAGAAGGTCCTGGAAGGTCTAACCACTGCGCCTGACGCTCTGTGGGCGGTTGCAAACAGCGTGTGTCTCCATGTTAGCGGCGCGGCTGCGGCTCTAGTAGAAAGCAAACCCTTTTTACACGGTCGTTTTTCATCCTTTTCTTTGGTACAGAAAAGTGACGTTCAGTCATTTGAACAATAAAAGTCACAAGCTTAATTGTTTGGTAGCAATTTCATCCAGTTTGACTACGCCCTCCTGGCGTTCTTTCAGATCGACCCACAGCCGACCGCCACCACCCCAATCAGGGATAACCTCTAAGCTCCCATTGTGTGGTTGTATATTGCATGTGTATGTATTCTAGCAAACAGGGGATAGGAATGAGGAAGGAAATTCACTTTGAGTCCATTACTCGTTTAGGTAAAATGATAATATATAATGTATTAATTGAAGTATAAACTCATGTTTTAAAAAGAATGCTTATTAAAATTTGTTAGAAATAATGAAACAAATGGGCTTGTTTGCGAATGAAAAAAAAGTGGAAGGAAATACTTTTTTTAATAAAGAAAATTGATAATACTTCTCAAAAAACCCGTACCTCATCAACTAAAAGTTACTTTGTCTCTACTGAAAATAACAAACTTTTGTGAGGGGTTTTTCTCCCCAAAGGTCCCCAAAACACAGTAGGTCAGGTACACCCGACTCTTTAAGTCAAGTTTTCACTTTCACCAACTAAATGTAAAAACCAAATCAAAAAAAATCGTGCTGCAAAAGGGGTGGGACTTCCAGATTGAATTTTGATAACATCAAATTAATTACATTGTATTGTGACCATTTTTTGGAATCTGGGAAACGGAGAAATCAATATTCAAGAATAAGATGAGTGTTTGAACGCGCGCCCCCCCTGAATACAACGAAAAGGGAAAACACAAATTTTCCTGGGGTCCGTAGGTATCGACACCGAGATCGGGGAAAAAAAAACTTTCTTTCTGGTAACAGCGGGAAGTGGGGACCCCCGATCAGGCGGCACCTCTTCTAGGGACTTCAGGACTGCATTTTTAAAAACTCTTAAGACATTCGGGGGTTTTTCATTTAAAAGGCATTAAAAAAACATCGGGAAAAAGGATGAAAAAAGTGACTTTTAAAAAATTTTTGTAAGAGAGAAATGTAATACTAAACAACACCATTCTTTCTTTTCTTTGATTTTTTTTATTTTTATTTATTCTTCTTACGATGCCAGTTGTCGTAAGATTCTTTTAAATAGGGAATTAAAAGTGTTAATTCTAAAAAGAATACAAAAGGGTATCAAGGGAAAAAGGACAGGCCATCGTGAGTTGAACAACGGTACGGGAAAAGGGGGCGACCGTGCGGTTCTGCAGAGGCCCCCCGACCGAGCTGAGGAAAAGGACCCGACATGGAAGAGTCACGCCAATTTTTTACGCTTGAAAGACACGTAAGTGTCCAAGAAAAATTTTGAGATTTAAAAGGGAATAATTTGTTTGGGAAAAAAAGTAGGGGTTTTTATACCGATATTCTGTAAAAATAAATCTTTTTTCAAAAAAAACAGCTAATTAAAAAGTTGCAACTGGGGAATTTACGACGGGAATGATTGGGAAAGTTTTGTATTCTTTGATTGTTTAAATGAGAAAAAACATTTAATTAATTTGAGAGTTGTTTTTTTCTTTTTCAAAAGAAAAAATTTGTATAAAAGTGTTTTTTTCTTGCTGAAACCCAAATTTTAAATTAGAATATACTTAATGTAAATATTCGACGAGTTTCTTTTAAATCATTCAATAAAACCCCACAGCCCTGATCCCCCTATTCTAATTGTTTTTTTTTATTTTGCCCCCGGAAACCCTTTTTGACTGCCGGGGAGGGGGGTGCAACGGGCCCCCATAAGGGGCTCGATTTTGGATGCATTTCCCAAAACTCGATTTAAAAAAAAACTGAGACCAAATTTGGGGGAAACCCAAAATTTTAGTACAATTGAATCAAAATTACTAAGATTCGAACGGGTTACAGAAAAAAAAAAAGTTTGGTAAAGTTTTTTTTTGGGTGTTTTTCAAAAGGTTTTATGAAAGTGTTATCTTTGAGATTTTTGGTATTGATGTGTTTTTAAAAATTTTGAAAAAGTTATTGTTTGGGAAATTGATTGATTCTAGGCAGTTAATACCAAAATGGCAGATAAATAAAGGTGGTTTTAAACCTTTAAGGGATGTCGGGGTTAGATAGCGATAAAGTGGGAGGACAAGCTAAAAACCCCATGATCGCAAAAAAAGGGGAGAAGTAGAAAAAGGGGCCCCGGGAGAAACTGAGGCCTTTAAACGGAATCACAAAAAACGCCAACAAAAAGTCCGGATGAGAACAAAAAAACCTCAAAGGGAAATTTAATGATGCAACGTTTGGACAATTCAGCAGCAATTAGATACGAGTTAGAAATGAGAATGAAAAGACAGGGGAAAACATAAAAAAATTGGGGACAACAGAAAAAAATTGGGAGAATAACTCGGCAATTTTTTGAAACTAAATTAGAGGAGAAAAAGAATCCCGAAAAAAATTAGAAAATAATGGGAAAGTTAGAAGAGAATATAAAATGCAATTCACTGAATTTGCAAAACATGGAAGGTCGAATTTAAAAAATGAGATTCAAAAAATTGGCAGGCAGAAGTTAGAAAATTCACGGAACTGGGTCAAAATTAGAAGGGTTGATAAAAAAAGGATTTGAAAAAATAGGATCGAAATCAGATCTTATCCATGCCCGAAGGGGGGCCAATAAAAAAGGTAAAAGGGTTTAAAAGAAATAGTTACTGAACAAGTTAAGGTTGAAGCAGTAAATTGTAGTGGAATCCCTTTTTCGGAACAAGTGGGTTCTAAACCCAAATTAAGCATGTAGAATGATTTAAAGTAAAAAATAAAATTTGAAAATTTAATCAGTGGAGGGTTCCCACATTTTAAACCCGTGTACCCAAAATTTAGTGCGGGGGAGATGAAAATCCATGAAATTTAGGGGCGGGGGAAAACTTTTTTTAAATTAGTTCGGACAATGAAACTCCATAGTCATCAGATGATGCGGGGAAATGGAATATGGGCGATAGTTTAGGAGAATTCCCAAAAAACAGACAAAATTTTAAAAGAAAATTTTCTCAAGATACTGGAACAATAAAACTAAAATTTTTAAAATTTAATGAATGTATGGTACGTGGAAGAAAGGAAAGATGTCCATCAGAATATGCAGAGGAGAGTTAAAATAGTTTCAAATTATATGACGACCCCGGATGACATGTCTGTTTTTTAAACCCGTTTTTCTCAGTTCCAAAAGAATCTCCCCAATGCCCCGGAAAAAGTTAAAAACCCAGCGGGGATTGTGATGCATTTCGTGTACAATGAAAAGGTTACAGAGAAAGGGCAAATGTTAGTGGTGGGGTGAAAGCCAAAAAAAGGCAGCAAACATTATGTAACAAATCAAAAAAAGGGGAACACAAATCGGAACGCACGTAGAAGAAAAACCTTGCTAGTCAAGAAGGACGCCGTCTGGATGGAAAGAAAAATTCATTGATGAGGTTTTTTAAAAAACAAAATACAAAACCCCAGTACTCATTGGACATGAGACGGAAAATTAGAAAGGTTTGTTTGCACCCATCCCCCCAAACCTAATAGAAAAAATCTAGGGAAAAGAGGTGGCGATATTATCGATCAAATTAATCCATTTAAACGAACCGTGGAACGAAGAAGAAAAAAAAGCAGATCGGACCCAGGCGACGTGCCCAATTTTAAAGGTTAAATGTCGGGGTTTTGATACGTGTCGTGGATACGGGTTGTGAACCCTCTGGGAAAAGTTTGTTGAATGAATTGAAAACCGGGGGGTGGAGGTACCTCATTTCCCCTCGTAAATTTTTTTCTGATGTTTAAATGGGAAAAAAATCAAAGAATAAAAGACAAGTTTATTTGGATATAGAGATAGGCAGAAAAAGTATAAGTTTTTGCCTAGTAGCCCCGGAAATTTTTTATACCCCTCATACTGGGATCGATTTCGAAACAATAGGGGGTTTTTTATCAACAGAAAAAAATCCCTAACTTAAAAACCCGATAATAAACAGGATCTAATTTGTTCGTTCACATGGAATTAGGGGGAGGGGTTTTTTAAAAGGAAAAAGTGAATAAAAATTGTTCGATGTCGAAATTTTTTAATAAAAATCAGAAAAAAATTAGTGAAGTATTACTTAGGAATCGAAAGTTTTTTTCAAAAAAAGAATCCATAAAAGTTTTTCAATTCGAAATAGAACTAACAGGTAAAACCCCATTCACGGGTTCAAATGTCATTAAAAAAACATGGGGGGGTGGATACCTTTTAAATGGAAGATGATATTATCATGAAGCCCAAAACCTCTTATCGTCCGAATGCCGTAGAAAAGTAAGGGGAAGATAAGGTTTGTTTAGATAAGACGATTGAACTTCCCCCTACCAAAGAGACAGACCTTTGGGTGAAAGGGTTTTAATCAATTATCCATCAAGTGGTTGAGTTAAACCCGACTTCCCTGCATCGTTTGGCAAATAGCATAGCACCTGAATGAGAAAATATCAGGGTTTATTCCCCGGGGAATTTCGTATTTTTTAAAAAGGCCCATTTGGACTCAAGAAAAAAGTGCATCTGCTCTTGTGCAATGTTTGACAATATATTGACGAGATGTCTAGCGATGCTTTATCTATAATGACGTGCTCGTGTATTAAGATTTTTGAAGAACACATGAACAAGCTGATTTTTTCAAACGTCTCATTGAAAAAAATTTACAGTTAAATTTTAAAAAAGTAATTTTTACTAAACAATTTAAAATTTCCTGGGGTATGATTTGACAGTCACGGGTCAAGATGAATTTGGGAAAATGAAAAGAAATAGATAAGATTGCCCCCCTAAAAACAAAAACAACTAAAAAGTTTATTGGGTTGCGTGAACTTTATAAGGTTTATTAATTTCCCCATACCCCTGCAATATTTCTTCAGTTGTTGCGAAAGCACACTGATGAAGTGGACTGAGCATCTAAAAGAGTCAACAATTTAAAAGAAATTTTATGAATCTGTATATGTTTCCGTTTTCACTAACCATTCTTTGAAGACGTAGCAATTTGGAATGCCCCCTATTCAAATTTTAAAAGAGAAGATAATAGCAATGTGAGTGGGTTTTTGAAAAAAATGTGACTCGTTCCCGCCCGAAAGGGCGAATGCTTTGTATGGTCAATACCCGATTGAAAGTATTTGTGGAAGATCATTTTATTAGAACGGATCAAAAGCCTTATTTTTTCAAAAAGATGTCAAAATAACGATCGACTACTGGGGGGATATTAAGCAACAATTTTCTTTAAAAGAAATACTCCCCAGGGATGTAACTTGTTGCCCGATTGCTTTGGAATGTCAAGGCTGAAAATTTTAACACTTTTTTCCCCGTTTCCCCAATTCAGAAAAATATAATGAGCATCCGGGTTTTAAACCCGGAAAACATCGCAAGATTTAAAGCCCCGATGCCATAATGAAAAGATAAAAAGGTTTTGCAGGGGAAACTGGAACCTACGGATCCAGACGTACGACGGTGGACGGCTGACCTTAAATGGAAACTGGTAGATAAAGTTTTGCTCAAAAATTTGCCAGCCTTTTATCGAATCGGGATCCCCAAGTCTTAACAACCGGATCATCTGGTTCTCATCCTTTTAGCACATTTGGGGCCCGAAAATAGACCAAGCAATTGGGAAGTTTGCCTTTGGGAAAGGGAAAAAACAAGTGGATAACAGGTTGCCAAATGTACTGTGTCAGAAAACCGCCCCAATCGTTTTTCGGCGAAATATGCTTTTTCAAAAGAAAATGGCTAGTTGCCATGACATGGCCCTTTTCCCAAACCAAAAGGGATTAAACATTTTTTGTAGCATCGATGTTTTTCTAAGTTGCCCCAAGAAACCCTGTGAATGAGCGAACACTAAAATTGCCTGCCCCAAACAATAAGTTTTTTCAATTTGCTGGTCCATTCCCAGGTGCTGACAGATCAGGGTAATTCACTAGTGAACCGGTTAAAGCCATGCAAATATGGTGTCAAACATATTTTTCCCAGCATTGCACCACAGTCAAACCCTTCAGAAAATAATAAGGAACTGTCGGGCTATTTCGAGTCTACTTTCAGGCAACATGGAGTGGCCCTACTAATTCCACTATAAAAAAATGGTTAAACCCCACCATGAGTAAAGGGAATGACCAATGGGTTTCAAAAAAACCAGGCACCCATTACAACCCAAAAACAGAAATGAGCCCCAAAAAATCAACCAATGAAAAAATTTTAAAGAAAGCTAGGAAAGGCGGCAGATAAAAAAATACAACTGGAAAACTTACGTTGAAGGGCGGGTATTTTTAAAAAAAAGTTCGATTTGATACAAAGCATATCAAAAATTTTTTTAGATTGTTTGAGGACCTCTAATTGCTCACAAACAAAACCCCAATGTAATGTTAATAGTAAATCGAATAAAATTTGGGAAATAAAATTTTTAGTTTACGACCTTTAAAGAAAAAAATAAATGTCAAAGAAAGGATAAAAAAATAAAGACGAAAGAAGGGGAGAAGAAAAAAGAAGAAGGGAAAGGGAAGAAAAAAAGATAGCCACTTCCAGAATCAAGACAAAAAAAGGAAGAGCATAAAGTTTGGAAAAAAATTTTTTTCGGCTTGAAATCAAATTAAAAATTTTTTTTGAAAAAAAAGGGTTATTGACCACCCCTTTCCCAGATCTCGAAAACGGGAAATCTTCAAATGATGATTTTTAAACCCCCAACCCCCTGTAAATCAAAATAAAAAAAATATATAAAAGGGAACCCCCGTGGATGCGGAATCAAAAAAAACCTTTTAAGAAAAGGGGAGTGAATCCGATGAAGGATTTTGTTGGGCCCATCTGAAAAAAACTCTTAAACATTCAAGGAATTATCTTTTGGGCAAAAAAATTTCGAAAAGATGTTAAAGTGACCTTTTAAAATTTTAGAGAGAAGGATGTGAAAATAACAAGACCATTTTTTTTTTTTATTTTTTTATTTTTTTTTTTTTATTCTTTTGGTATTAATTTTTTAAAAGAAAAAAAACTGTTTCATTCATAAAAAATAAAAAAATACCCAAAACAGCGGAGGAAAATCGTGATTGAAAAGGGTATAAAACGAGGGGTTTTGGGGGGGGCCCCCCAATAAGGCAGGGACAGGGAAGGGTCATTTAATTTCTATTAAAAACAAAAAAATATTTAACAATTTGGTTTTGAAGTCATTTTTTTCAAAAAAGTTTTATGGGTTTTTTATTTTATTCTGAAAAAATAGAAAACTTTTTTTTTAAGAAAACCAATTGTAAAATTCCTTTGGGGGAAACAAAAATGTTAGAAATTTTAAGTTTTTTTGTTGATTTAAAAGGAAAATGTTTAATTTTTGAGAGGGGAAAGTTTTTTTTTTTTTAAAAAAAATTTTTAATTTTGAAATGGCGTCTTCCATTTAAAATCTGTGCAGTTGGGTTAAAAAAACATATCAAATTCTCATTTTTAAAAAATCTTCAAATTTATGCCCCCTTTTCCCCTTTTTATTAAAACTGTGCCCGTTATTACTTCTCCAATTTAAAAAATTTTGAGGTGAGGCTGTGGTTGGGCCCCGCGGGGCCCTAAGGGATATTTGGGACAGTTGGGCGGGTCCTGTTTTCAAAATAAAATCATATTATATCACTGTAACCCAAATACTGGCATTTTTATTTTTTTCGCCTTCCCACACCCCCGGGGAACAAACAAAAAACACAAATGCAATACAAAAAACAAAAAAAACAACCAAATACATTAAATTCCCACTATTTAACAATCGAAAAAAAAAAAAACAAACAAATCATTCCACGAATCGCATCCCTATTCTGTTTTTAAATACCCTTTTTTTTCCCAAAACTTGGTCTTTCATTAAAATCTAATCGTTCTTTCTTTTTATCGAACTTTAAATTAAAAGTTACATTTTCCCTTTTCCCGGAAATCGGCCATCCCGTAACGCCATTGTTCCATTCCCCTTAGTATACATGTAATCCATTAATTCATCTACAGCGTCCATCCTTTTCCCCGTTTTTAACAAAATTTATTTAAAGAAATACCCCTGATTAAAACTACTCATAATTACTATACTTTTTCTTTTAAACCGAAAAAATATGGGACAGTGTTGGAAATTTTTCTGAATATAAAAATCTCCCCCCGTTTTACTTTCCATTCTCGACGTTACTAAACCGATATTTTCCTCATTCAAACGCCCATTTTCTTAAAAATAAAAATTTTTTTGCGGGCTTTTCAACATGCATCCGTATTCAAGCTTTTCCCGCGCTCTTTCGTCATTGTTGTGCCCGGACGTCAGCTCTTTTTTCTTTTAACATCACGATCCCTGTTGTTTCTCCAAAAAAAATTTCATCATTTAATTTAGTTCATTTTCTGTTCTGGCGTAGCCTCGAAGTTCCCCAAACTTTTGACTGTTACCTTTTTCTAAATGTTTATTCTGTTGGTTCTTAAGTTTTGTTTGTATTCTTCAGGGTTCTTTTAATTTTCCCCACAAACCCCTTTTTGTTTTACTAAACCCTTTAAACACAACAATGGCTATCATTTTTGTTTCAACTGGTTTATACTATAAAAATGTTTATTTTTTCGACGCGTGGGTTTTCCCCAAATAACAAAACACTTCCTCGAACGCTCCCCTATTTTTTTAATTGTAATTTTCGCGTTTTCCCGTTTCTTTATCCCCGCGACATCGCCTTCATCTGTTTTTACAGTTCATGTTAATGTTATGCTTTTTCTATTTATTTTTTGACTTGCCTTTTTTCTTGGGGAATCAGGGAATTTCTCCCCCGCCTGATGCCCTCGATTGACACCGTCATGATGAGTCAATCGCATTACATTTTGGCCCCTTTTCTTTCAACCCTCTTCCCTCCCCGTTACAGTTCAACGGCCATCTTGCCTGTTTGGTAACGATCTTGCACTAAAAATCGTCTCAAATTAACAAACTACCGTTTTCTGTTTGCAGGGCACACCGCAATTTTGGGGGCACTGCATTAAGCTACGCTCCCCCGTCGTCTATCCGGGGACCTGTCCTCGCTACCTTCCCCTTTTTCCGGTCTTGTTAGTGTACCCCCTTCCCCAAAATAAATTTCCCCAAACAATCTTCTTTTTTTTATAATACTTTCTAATTTTCACATTACAAAATTTTTTACCCATAACCTTACAGACTCGTTTTTTAAATTTTAAAATTAAATAGGTTTGGGGTTTCTTTTCCTCGATCTGTTTTCAACATTTTGTTTGGAAAACCTTCGTGATATATACGGACCGTCGTATATCGGAAAAAAAAACAATTTCTGATCGGATGAGGACGAGTAGGGAGGGACTAAAACCCGGGCCCCCCCAAAATTGTCCCCCACGAAATGTTTCTGAGCCGCTCGCTGCTTTGCCGACTTCCGCAACTGGTCTAAATATTTTTGATCGGTAGTCCTTTTTCAAAAAAAGTTTGGTGGTATTTTTACGTCATCAATGGCCCCTTCTTTCCCCCCGGTACCTCCATGGTTTACATTGATCAGTGTGGTACTGCATTTAATCTTTTTTCCCCCCGAACGGGTTGAACCACGCTCGGGATTTTCCCCCAAAAGAAACAAACGGGCAATTCCCCCTTCCCCGTTCCGGGGTTTTTGGGTGTCGCCCCCGTGAGATGGACCGGGCCCCAACTTTATCTCCTTTTATCTTCCCCTGGTGAACTGTTTCCCTTGCTCAAAACTTTCGGGTTCCCACATTTCTATCCTTCCCCGAACAGTTGGCGGCCTGGGCCCTTTTAAAAAATCTGCCAAAATTGAAAAAAAATCTTTTTCCCCTTGGTGCTGGTTTTAAACTTGGTTTCGCACGCCCATATAAATCCCCCATACAATTCCCTGGGCCCCTGCGGAAAATAGGCTACTCATCTTCGAGCGTCTTTTGGCTGTTTTTCTTTTTTACAGACGTCCGGGCTCGCTTTGTACCTCTCTTCCCTATTCGCCCGTAAAGTAATCGATAAGATTTGTGGGTTTCCCACCTCCCAAAAAGCCCATAATGTTCTGGGACGGGTTCTTGGGCTTTCTTAGGTATCCATATTCGGAACCTTTTTTCGGGGCCCCAATTTTCTTAACAAGATTCCCTTTAAAATTTAATTCTTTTCCCTTTTCCTTTCGGGGTTCTTATCCGGGGTGGGGCCAAAATTGCATATTTTCCGCCAAACACGTTTCCGTTGCTATTGATAATTGCCTTGTCGTCCCTCGGAATTTCTCACAATATGCCATCACATCAGGGGTCCCTTTTTCTTTTACCTTGATTTTGACAATAATCTGGCAACAGGTTCTTTCGGCCTTATATTCGATCTCTTGAAACTTTTCAACAAAATCCACCGTAACAGTTTGTCATTTCGGGGGCTTCTCAAAAAAATTATCCTTATGGTCCGTAATTTGGGGGAAAAGGGGCCCCTACAATGTTCTGAACTTCTGGGCGCCCACAAAAAGCCCAACCTTCGCGCCTAATTCATTTCGCTTCCCTTTTTTGCGCGACGTCCAAAGCCCATCTGTTTTCCCCTTCGCCCGTTGGAACAAACCCGCCCCCGGCGAAACCACCCGTCCCTCTGTCGTACATTTCGTCGAAAATCCCGGGTTTGTACTTTTACTGCTTAAGGGCCGCAATCCTCGAATGCTTCCTGGCATTTTTCGTCCACCATTTCCTTTTTTTTCCCAAGTCAACATGGTATCCTTTTTCGGTAACTTTTCGAATCGGCAAATTACATATTCCCAAAAATCCCCGCAATCCCCGCCATTTTTGGGGGGGGTAATTTGATTATCTCCTTTTATTTTCCCATCTTCATCCCCGCATTTATATTTTGGCCCCCTGTTTCACTTGCGCGACAAAAATCGCATTTTCTAAATTCAATTTCTTGAACCTCAAAAACTCTAATAATTTCCCCAAATTTCTCGGTGCGATTCCCCAAACCCGAAAACAAAATTTCGTCAACGTACATCACCAAATGCTCTTTAAACCCAAACCGGGGTTAAACGTTCAAATATCGGTTAGCGTGCCCAGAATTTTTTAATCCAACGCGTTCGTAAAAAAAACCGTCCTTCAAATTTGAAGTGATGTATTTTTGGTTCCTGCTTTTCCCGATCTCCCGTACCGGATGAAAATCTAACGCGCTGAAATTTTTCCTCCCCTTATCCCTTTCATTTACAGTTGGTGGGGTTTCACCGTGGAATCGGACCATGTTGATCTTCGCGTCGAAAAGACGAATTCCCTTTTTTTTACCACGAAACGGACTTATTGGGGGCTCTTTGGCAACGCCCTTTTGCTCCATTTCTAATGTTGGCGCACCTGTCATGGGAAAAACTTGTGGTGGGATATTGTTTCGTGGGAACGTCGATCCAAACGCAGTTAAAAAGCCCCTTACCGGCTTAGACTCCCAAAACACTAATAAATTCTTTCAGTTGACGAACTCTTGGACCCCCGATCGATGACCTCTTGCCCCTTTAATTTTGGGAAAAATTCCAACACCGTTCGTCTCCCCCCTGCCCCATCAAGTTACACCATGACCTACTTTTAATGGCCCGGGCGGCCCCTTGCTCCCGTCCCCACGGCTTTCAACATCCGTGCGTCCATCCCCCGATACGTCACGGATCACCCCGGGCAACGATTGCTGCTACCTCGTTCGCTTTTTTAAAACCTCCCAAAGATTTTTTTCCCCGAGTGTTTGGGTGCCTTCTTTTCCCCTGATCAGACTTCCCCGTCGAATTCCCAAACAACATGTCCTTTCCTTTTTCCCCTTTTTACAAAAATTCCCCCGACACTACTAATACTGCGCCCGATTCTGCGGAACCCCCTCCGTAGCACCTGCCTTCAAAATCAAATTTTCTCGGCCCTGCGCCTTTTGTTTTTTCTCCAGCAACGTCACCCCAACGACAATACTCGCTATGGCCTCAATCTTGATATTTTTTTTCGTCCGTTTGGTTTTGACCACCTTTTTGCCCCAAACGTGTTTGTTTCCCTTTGGGCGATTCCATCGGCCTTGCACTCCTTGCCTTCGAGGTTTTATCCCCGGGCCCCTTGTTCCATTGTTCCGCCCTGCTCGTTCCCTCCCGGGTTTTGGTTTTTTGCGCCGCCCCTCTTGCGCATTTTTTCCCCTCGGTTCTCTTTTTCCCCTCACTGCGCACTTTTCTTTCCGATATCGCCCTCCGTTTATCGGGGGTTGTTCCGTTCCGGTTCGGCCCCCGTCGCCGTCCCCTTCGTCGTGTTTGCCTTGAACCGACACTTCCTTTTTCAATGCCTCTATGGGTTTCCCCAAATTCCTGTGTTTTTTATTCCCCGGATTTGTCGAATCAGAATTGAATAACTTCGGGTGGGTTGAAATCTTCTTTAAAACTTTAAACGCGCGCTTTACGGTGACAAAATCCTCGGTTTCCGTTCCCTTTTGATATCGTTCCGCATCAACCGTATTTTAACTCGAATCGGTGGTTTGGTTCCTAAAAATTTCTCGCGCCATTCCCAAAAATTTTCGGTGTTGGTGTTAATGCCCCCACCAATGCCGCCTTTTTAGCTAAGGGGTTCCCCCCACAAAACCCCAATTTCATTCCTTCCCGGGAAAGTTTTTACTTTAAAGTAGTTCTCGAGCCCTCAGAACGAAATGGTTTTTCTCTGCTCTCCCCTGAAAAAAAGTAGATTTCGGGAACGTTGCCTGCCCTATCCGGAACCATTGCCATTCAATCGTCGCGCTAACACCTGCTGTTGGGGGCGGCAATTTTTGTTATAATTTCTTTATCGACTTCCTTTTTCGATCCCATCTCTGCCAATTTTCCCACATCAATTCTCCCCAACAGCCCTTTTTAATTTTTATCTTTTCGATCGATTCCTCGCCCACCTTTCGCCCTCTTTCTGTCGCCTACCCCAAGTCTTGCCCTTCCTGTCGTTTCTGACAATCCCGCAGCCACCGATTGTTGTAAAGTCCCACGTCGTTAATTTCGCCTACATTACTGATGCTGGTTGAACACCTTTGAACTGCGAAGAGTTTCCCTCTCTTTCACCGTTTTCGCGTTTGTTCAACCAGTGAACCGGCAATTTTTCTACTTTAAACGCTCACTTCGTCTTGAATTTTCGACCTGCGTTACCTCATTCTGCAATGTGTTTAGCGCGGGTTTATACTTCTATTCCCTTTCCCTTCCTCAAATTTATTCTATCTGTTTTTTCAAGTTGTTTTCCAACCTCCCTATCACTTCTCATTTCCGCATTAACCTTAAAACGACAGGTGGGGTTCCCATCCTTGCACCTCCGGAACAATTTTACCCCCTTCCCGGCTCATTTTTCCTTTCGTATCTGTCGCGATATTCCCCCCCCTTTTAATTCTTTCCCCGATGTTGGCCCTTTATCCTCATCCAGCGGGAAAATTTTTTCAAACCCACGCATCCCGTGTATAAAATTTTTCCACTACGGTTCCCCTTTTGAATTTATGTTTTCCCACAATTGTTTGCCTTTTCACTGCCACTTGGTACTTTTAGGGCCCAGTATTCGTCCTACTCAACACGGCGGGCCAATTATGAATGGAACGTCTTCCCTTATCCAAATCGATGTAACCACCAAGGGACAATATGAAATAAAAACTATCTAATTTTCTCTCTTATAAAAACTTAAATTATGCCCCCAACCCTTTTATCTAAAAATGTGCCCGTTCTTCTACTCCTTCAATTTATAAAAAATTACGGGGGCTGTGGTTGGCCCAAACAGGACCTAACGAGAACTTGGGCAGTTGGGCTGGTCACTGTTTAAAACAAAAACAAAATCATATTTATGGTTACTGTCGAAAAACGTCCATTATTTATTCTTTTTTTTGGGGTTTTTCCCCTTTCCCCTCCCGGAACATAACAACAAAAACATACACAAATGCAATAAAAAAAAAAACAAAAAACAATACCAAATACAAAAAAACACATTCAACTTTATTTAACAATCGACAAAAAAAAAAAAAATCATTCAATTTGAATGGGATCCCCATTCTGTCTGAATATAGCCAATTTTTTCCCTAAAAATTGGTCTTGTACCAAAAAACAATCTTTTTTTCTTATTTATCTAACTATTAAATTACCAAAGTTATTCACCCCTTTTGTAGAAATCGCCATCCCCTAACGCCATTGTTCCCTTCCCCCCTATATACATTTAAACCTTAATTCATCTCCCCAGCGTCCATCCATTTCCCCCACGTTTTTAACAAAATTTTTTAAATGGGGAAAATCCCTGATTAAAAATTTCACTAATTACTATACTATTTTTGGTTAAGGGCCGACAATGGCGACAGTGTTCCCGGGAAAATGTTTTTTGTGAAATATATAAATATCTCTTACGTTTTTTCTTTCCATTAACTCGACGATAAACACATATTTCCTCTTTCCAAAAATGAAGAATTTCTATCAAAAAAAATTTTTCGGGCGTTTCAACATCATCCTATTCAAGCTATTTCCCCCCCTTTCGTCATTTTTTGTCCGATCGTCGCTCTTTTTTTCTTTTAAATCCCCCTGTTCTTCTCCTACAAAATATTACATCATTTAATTTAGTTCACATTTTTTTTCTGGCGTAGCCCCTCGAAGTTTCCCAACTTTGGGGCTTTACCAAATTTCTTTATTTACTGTTGGTTTTAAAATTTTGTTTTTATTTTACCCTTTCTTAATTTTTCCCACAAACACCTTTTGATTTACGAACCAAAGCCAAAAATGGCTATCATGTCTGTTTAAAACTTTTATACTATACAAAATGTTCATATCTTTCGAACGCGTGATGCGTTTTCCCTTAAATAACTTGCAAACGACTTCGCTACATGAACGCTACTGCCCTATCTTGTCCCAATTGTGAATTTGTGGGTTTTCCCTTTACTTAAAACTACTACACATACGCCTTCATCTGTTTTTCAGTTCATGTTAATGTTATGCATTTTCTATTTATTCTTTGACTTGTGCCTTATTCTTGGGAATCATGGAATATTACAATATGTAAAGTTTTTTATGTTCATTGATTTAAAGCAATTTAATTAGAATATATTTAAATAAGTGGAAAATGATTCGACTTGAGTTTCTGTGTAAATGCATTCAATCCACAACGGCCCACATGACCCTGACCCCCGCTATTCTAATTGTTTTTTTTTATTTTGCGCCCACCTTGAAAACCCATTCTGAGCTAGCCGGCGGAGGGGTGGGTCGCAGTATATCCAACCGTACCTCTTGTATCTCAGATTATTTTGGAGCTAATCAAAAGCATCGACGCCCCACATTCGGCTGATCTCTATTTCCAAACTCTTGTATTTAAAAACGTTTCTCTGCCCCCTTTGGGTTTTACGACAGCCAAACTGAGAAACACCACTGTACCCCACGAAAAATTATGAAGCAAAATATCACTCTTAGCACATTCATCTTCTAAATCAAAGTACAGATTTAAATTTCAACGGAAAAATGATGAACAAGACGCCAAAAACGAATAACATGAGGCAAATAGTGGCTGGCGAGCTAAAAGAGAAAATTCCAGCATGGGCTCAACGCACCCAAATGCTACGAACGTAGAATATATTTTCGCCAACAAAATAGGTTTTTTTGAATCGGGCTCTAAGAGATTTAATTAAAATTTGACTTCAAAATTGATAGACAGTATTGTCTATCTCACACTATTCCCTAAAAAAGGAAGAAGTCGAGACTTATTGGCTGGAATCAAGTACGATGCCAGGCACTACAAATAATAAATGACACAATAAACTAGTTGACTGCAGTGTGAAATTGATGTCGCTGATGAATTAGAGAAATCAACCAAATACGTATAGGAATTCAAAAGAGATTAACAACATGACGAAATAGAAATCTGCCGGTTTTGATAAGATCTATATTTATTGAATGAAGAAATTGAGGTATATTTCCACCTGGAAAAGGTATTGAGGAACCATAGAAAACCAGGAGAACTTCCGGGGTAAGTCTCACGCATCATCAGTATCTGTTATCGATGAGGGGGAGATTACTTAGCAAAGAATTATAGACATTACACTTTTTTTTTACTTTTCTGCCAGAAAGTGTAAAGTTATGACTGAAGGAAGAGATAAGAAAAGGAACACAACCCTAGAGGAGAAATGTTCCAACAGAACAGAAAGGATGTTATGGGTGCAAGAAAATCTTGCGCAGGCATCTGTGTGTGTACATTTTTTACTACTCCTGCAGTTGTTGTTTTATTGTTATTGTTTTTTGTTATTATTATTATTATTATTCCTCTAATTCTGACTTAAGATGTTGAGTCAGGTTGAATATAAACTCTACTTGCTTCAACCAGCTTCCTATGGGCGGATCATGGACTGTCGGTGCCTCTTCAATATCTGCAAAAAATGGACTGTTGCCAGTAAATAAATGTTTTGCACTCCCCAGTCTTGAATGACTTGGGCATTTAGCCAAGTTCTTACACAAATTTTCCAACAAATCTCAAATTTAGTTAACTATCGGGCGACGTGTTCTTTTACCTCCCGTTCGGCTGATCTCGATTCCCAAACTCTTGATTTGAAAACGTTTCGGCCTCCTTGATTACGTTTTGATCACACGGCACCGAAGCCACTACACGTAGACACTATTTTTCTCCAAATCCCGAATAACAATATCCGATATTTTGCCGCATCGTGTGGTCAGTTTGAAATTTGTAGATCGGACAGTCCACCAGACGTCACGTCGTCTTTTTCAACTATACGGTCTTTTGCTAGAATTGACAAGCTAAGACGTTATGATAAATGGTTTCTATTTGTTCCTGAATGTCATTTATCATCTTGGGAAATTTTGAGAATCGCTTTATCATAATGACGTATTCTTAACGCCTGATCTTGGTAGTTACGAACTACTTCCGCTTCTGGCTTCATTCTTCCTTTGCCACATCAATAACTGATCTTCATTGATATACATCTTGTCCATTTTTTTTATATATTTGTCCATGGAGTCATGATTATTATTATCAATAATAATAATAATAATAATAATAATTATTATTATTATTATTCACTTATTGGCTATTACTGATCACGCTACAAGTTCTCTTCCGAGGCACAGTCGTATTCTATTCTGGAGAGAGATTAACGTGTGTCATTATGGATCAGTTTTTCGTATGCCTTAGTAAGCCAAGGTTGTTACGCCTTGAATTATGAGGTGATAGGTTGATGATGAGCTAAGGGGAATGAGTGAAGGGACAATCACAAATACGACCATGCCTGCGCGGGACTCGATCCTGCAGCCGCCTCGGCGCAGACGACAGCTGCCGCCGTCTACGTTACGCCATGCTACGTTACGTCTGCGCCACGGGGCGGAATTGTGAGGTTGTTGTTGTTGTTGTTGTTGTTATGTTGTTGTTATTATTATATTATTATTATTATTATTATTTACATCATATTTCAATTTTTTTCCCACACATGCATCTCGGTCTCCATGAACAAGAGATCCCGTTTCGACTGTCATATTCAGCACTGGATCAACCAGGAATGTTCAGAAACTTCCTCACGATGTTACATCTTCTGCGCTGGATGTATAACCCTTCTTTGTCAAAGTTCAGCCAGGAATTCATGCAGGAACTTAGGATTTCACCAGTGGCACCTAGAATTATTGGTACAATCGTCACCATTTCACGTCGCTCCACATTTCCTTTATCTCACATCTCAGAGGTTGATATTTTAGAATTTTTCACTTTTTTCTTTGGAATGTTGCGAGCTAGGGGACAGCGACAGCAATCAGATACATCTTGCTTTTTTTTGTCATTCCATACACATGTCCGATTTATTAATGATACAGACCTATCTGTTTTGATGGACCTGATCCAGATTCAGTTGTTGGTGATGGAATTCACAATACCTATGACAGCTCTTCCTCTTAGAGACCTAGGTAGGGGGGAATCTCTCAACGTACATGGTTGCAACGTACATGCTACGTTATCTCTTCTCTTAGCAAATAAAATGATTAATGTATTGGATTTTGATATAAATTGCAAATATTTCGAGAGACAATTGTTAGCTTGGTTGATTGGTGATTGGTCGTTAGCATCATAGGCGTTGGCTTATCGTGGTCAGTGAGCAGCTGTTTGGGAGAGAAAACGACCAACAACGGTTTCTAAGTCATTGAAAGCTGCTCTTGTATTAAAGAAGAATGTTGGCCAACATAACGGCTCTATTTTATGCCGATTGTTGGGATACGTTTTGTGTTTGAATCTTGAAAGTGTGGGAATTGGCAGAGGCGGCCTTGGCTGCCTGGCGGCCGTGGCGCGGCCTGGGCGAAGGCGGAAGGCGCTCCAGGCGAATGATGCAGCACTGCCCCAATCGCCCCAGCGCTTGCCCATTCGACGCGCGCGGCTCCCGCCCCGCTCTCCCCGCAGCCCCCATTGGAGAATTAGCGCTATGGCCCACGTTCGCACCGTGACGTGTGGGATGTGCTGAAGAAGTGTTTGCGAGGCGCGACACGTCACGGGAGGGGTCTGTGTTGGGACGTGGTGGCTACTTCGCTTCCGGAGAAGAAAAAGAAGCGGACGGGGCTCGTGAGGTGTTTGGAAAGTCATCAGAAGGGAGCCGACCGTGACCTCGAAAACCGACAGAGAAAGAGCGTAGGCGGCCAGGGAAAGGCGAAGTGGGTCACAGCATTACGTAACTTCTTTCTCTTGCTGAAAGCTTGCGTCTTGCTTGAAGAATGATCAGGACGCTCAAAAAATGGCTTGCGAAATGGGCTTGAAATTACTGCACTTACATGTACATATCGAAAATTGTAATGCATTATGTCACGAAACTATCTTTAATTTTTTGTTTATTACTGGTTCAGAACTAAAGAAAAAAATGAAATTGTTATTGGAAAAGTCGCATGCTGAAATTAACCCGGTTATATTTTTGTATAGCGTCGGGTTTCCCAGATATTTCACAGCAAATTCAAAGAGATTTAATAAAAAGAGTCCATGACTTCCTGAAACATTAGAAGGTCGGTGTATGCCCCTCAGGATTACTTGTCAACCTGGCGCCCCCAACTTCCATTATTTCGATGTTTCGCCCAGTCATCGGTTATTCAACAGTCAGTAAAAATCGCATACCAAGATGTCCGCGAGAATTTAAGATACATGGTCAAACGTCGTTCATAGTAAAATAGCAAAGAAAGAGTCTAGATCACGCCCATAACTTTTTTATAGAACCCAAAGTCTCCGAAAGGTAAAAACACAGCAGGACATGAATGCTTACGTTTTGAAGTCTTTGAATGCTTACGTTTTGAAGTCTCCGAAAGGTGAAAACACAGCAGGACTTGAATGCTTACGTTTTGAAGTCTTTGAATGCTTACGTTTTGAAGTCTTTGAATGCTTACGTTTTGAAGTTCCGAAAGGTGAAAACACAGCAGGACTTGAATGCTTACTTTGAAGTCTTTCGCACGTTCTCATGACGCTTACAAGTTCTGTTGATCTTCTGCAGCAGTAGACAGGATTGTAATAGGGGTATTGATCATTCCATGTTGCAGTTGGTTGTAAAGTACTTTGGTCTCGTTGCCTTCAAACATTGTCTATTCTCTGAATACGATTTACACGTTATAAAATCACACTTACGGACACTGGAAAGTCCTTTTACATCGTCTCATTGCCTGCCTAACTTCAGTGAAACGTCATGTCAAAATTATTGTACACAGACTTATGAAAACACAAGTACGTTTTCCACGCAGTACGCCTCGTCAGACGCAATTACAAGTGAGTGTTTTTTAACTTCAAGTTTGCATTCGCTATTGGACCGAACGGAAATGTGTGCACTCACACAGTTGGCGATAAATCTTGTCTAATCAAATTAATTTGATCTGCGTAGCATTCAAGTTAGCGACGATGTATAGGGATATTATTCCTAGTAGAGTCTGATCTAGTGTGAATAGAGAATATCTTTGCAATTCTAAACAAGTTGGTATGCCTTGGCTGAATAGAAAGAATTGGCACACCTTTGGAACATATTTCCTTTGCAATATGCCATTTCCTACAAGACAATAATTAATAATTTGCGTCTCCCATAATTACAGCGTCTAATGCAGCTTCACTTTCCATTATTCGAGCGTGGGACATACATTACGCACACACGATAGATCCGGGTTTAATAGTGCCCCAACTCTATATTTGTGTGAATGTGTCCACAGAGCATCTCAATTATTTCTCTATGACAAATAAACTCACCAATACCAGTTGAATGCAAGGTGAGCAATCAGTTTTGGTTCTTTTTCAGGTTAATTTTGATTGGCAACCCAAATGCTCCATACGTCACTCACAGTTCACCCTTCCCGTTCACCGATCGAAACAAATGATGTGTCATTCAACGCGAGTCGGTTTCCTGGTAGGGAAAAGATTTGATTTTGAATCCATTCAAAATATTCTAACAAATTTCAGCAAAAGTGTGTTTGCCATCTTGTAGAATAATTATCGTGTTACAGGATACTTTTGTTACGTGTATCATGTTATTACGAAGGATAAACCTCTTTTATAGGATAGTTTCAATTACAAAATTATATTGTAATATGTAACATTGTAGAATAGGAACTCGTAAATGTACTCATTTTCTTTAATACAATGATAATACACTGAAAGAATGTAAAGAATGCCAGTTAAAACCCTGAAATAATGTACTCTTCCAACATTTTCTGTTCAGTTCACTTCAGCCTTGTCGTGAAGGGACAGACAGCTTTACTTTCCACCAATACAAGAGGCGTATGTAGTTTTTCTCCTTTAAAACCACCGCTTGATCAGTTTGAACCCGCAAATTTCGATACAAAGCCCGATTCTCTAAGCGTTATACCACCGAAGACTCTTGTGGCTTGTTTGGATTAGGTTTCCCAAAAACTGGAGTGGGTAGTGGTTCTAGCTCGAAAGAACAGCTCATAAGAGTTCAGACAACACATGTTTTGCAATTGTTTATTATTTAATTTTCATTTTTAATAAATTATTTTTAACATACTACGCCTGAGAAAAAATAGATAACTGTTTCTTTCTTAAAATATCTAATAAAGAATATAGAATAAATAATAAAGGATAATAATAAAGAATAAAAATATTCTAGATAAAGTTTTTTTCTAAAAATTCTTATTTATAATCTGCTTAATAGACATTTGTGCCATAAGAAAATATGAATTTGGAAAAACTGTTTGAAGCATCAGCGATACCATATTCAGCTAGTTACTATGAATACAAATTATTTAGTATATTGTACTTTTACTAATTAATACACACATTTTTCTAAAGTGAGTTTGTTCATGTTACATTGTGATACAGTTTTATATTAGTACAAAACTAACCTAGTATATGGTGCCTCCAGTGGGTTTTCATATTAAAATAATTATTTGTGCTTTGATAGTTCATTATAATTTTTTACGTATTAGTTTCCCTGCTCAAACATTTTGGTCACAGAAAGTTGCTCGTAAAATAATCGATTATCATACTTGTTTAGATTTTTTTTACGTTACAAAATGTGGTTTAATAATCGTCAATCTAGAAATTTTGTTACGTTACAAAATGTGGTTTAATAATCGTCAATCGGGAGAATTTTGTTACGTTACAAAATGTGGTTTAATAATCGTCAATCTGGAGAATAAAGTCGAGACGATTAATGCAAATGCAGTAAAAAAACGTAGTGAAGCACGATATCGCCAATGTACTCGTACTTTCGCCGGAAATGGCACAATTTTCGGCAGAAAACCCTATTACCAGGTCCTGGTAACGAAAAGTTGATAAATCCAGTTTCTAAAAGTAGGAAAAAAATTCTAATACGTGGTGCAGCAGAATCCATGTATTGTGGGTCCTTGATATCGAAAACTCGATTGACGGCAAAATGTCTGCCGTCTTTGGTCAACGCTAGCCCTAGCCATTAAGCAAAACTGTTTCAACAAATTGATATTTCCCGATCGTTCTCAACGAACTCGGGAACATCAAACGATGGCGAGACGGTTTTCAATTTCCACCTGTCTCGAAACAAATCGACCGCGCCGTATTTCACGATATTTTTTCTGAAACGAAAGCGCCACGCGGTTTGCGCCGTTGTCTTTAGAACCGAAAGTGCTATTGACGTGATTTTTGCCGTACGTGGGAGTAAATAAAGAAAGTTTTGCGCGGGACTTCGGGAGTTTCAAACGAATTTTTGATATCTGAGGGTATTGAAGCCCTAAACCAATTTCAAAATTTTCTCAAAATGACTCACATTTTTTACTAAACTGGTCCTCAGATAGCGTAAATGACGCTTAAGAGAATCGTGGATCGAGTTGAAGAAGCGATGCTTAAAAGAACGGCGCGGTTTCATTTTCATTGAACTCAGAACTTTGGAAAGTTAAAATTTACAAACATTGGGAAAAAGTATGTGCTGTCGACCTCTTCTAGTTCATCACCGGCGACAATGGAAACACCTTCCGGTCGTAAATATGATACCTCTTTTCGTATCGGATAGTAAATAGTGGAGATCGCTAAGGTAGGAGTGCCGTGGAATGGAAGAATCGCATGTTCGAGTTCCGCCTCGGTGTGGTTGTATGTTTGGGATTGTCCACTCACCCTTCTTCATCATCATCTCATAATTCATCTCAGGGCTAACAACGCTACGTTATAAAATGCTGATACTCCAAAAACGTAACGTGCACTTGCCCCGGAATATAAGACGGTGGTACAAGGGTCGCGTCGCGTGGTTCTAGCAAGGCCAATTCACGACGAACAACAAACAAGGAACGAACAACTCATTCATTAATTCGCCTTGCGATAGAAGGGGTGTGATAATAATGCGTCAAGGAGAGACGATTGCTCCGTGCGCTACTGCTCCTCGGCCGTGGCCAGCTGCGCTCGCCCGCCCGTCCCACCACGCCCCCTCAGCCTCCGACCCCGATCCGAAATAGCGCGCGGCAGCTGGGCATCGCGGGCGTCGCGGCCCGCGCGCGTTGATGGACGCCGCGCGCGCTCGCCAACTGGACCTGCGGGCGGCCGCGGAAACCCTCCCCTGCCCCGCCTCTTTTTCGCGAACTAAATGTGTCGATGGGCAGCGGAGTTCGCGCCACTCGGTACCCGTTGCTAGGGGTGCGGGCCCGACTCACCTCGCTGGCCAACGCTCGCAACGTTTGCAGTCCGCGGCAGTGTTTTGACACAGAGTTCAGTTCATTTTACAATGGGCATTGTCTTGTAAGGGTGAGGATAATACAACTACCTGAGCAGCCTCAATCGCAAGTATTTCGATAGGCAACCTGCTGGACATTTATGCAATACTCTCGTGTTGTTGTGGCCCCTTCTTATCCAAAATTAAAGTTAACTGAAATACTAACCAGAAAAGAACATGAAGAAAACGGAGAATAAGAGAATAGAAGAAGACGTACGTTTGAGGAGAAAAGAGAAGAGAAATAGAAGAAGAAGAAGAAGAAGAAGAAGAAGAAGAAGAAGAAAAGGAGAAAGAGAAGAACATGACTGAGAAGAAATAGGAGGAAGAAAGAATATGAAAGAGAAGAACAAAGTAAGGGAGAAAGAGAAAAGAAAAAATAGAAGGAAAAGAAAAAGAACAAGAAGGAAAAAAGATGAAACAGAACTAGAAGAGAAGAAAGAATAGAAAGTAAGAAGAAAAATAAGGAAACAAAGAGAAAAAACAAGAGGAGAAACAAGAGACAAAAGAGCAGTGAAAGAAAGAGAAAAAAGAAAGATATATGTAACTGATCACTTACTCTAAAATGTAGTATGAATTCTGAATTCTTATAATATATAAGTAATTGCGTTTATTCTTATTTTTCGTTGAAAAACTGTTCATCAGGGCTCCTACAGCAAGCTAGTCGGAATAATAACTTTAGGAACACTGAATCACCGTGGCGGCAGTCTGCTCTTCGCATCCAACTTGATATTGAAACGCCGAACACTTCGCCTCAGGCCTCGCAATACCAATTGAGGGCGTTCGAGCAAAGGAATTAAGTCATAAATGTCAGTTAGAAGAAATGTAGAAAGAAAGTTTCGTGTGTTCTTCTTATTAAAACCGCACAAAATTTTGATTAAATTTTGATCCTGAAAGTTAGGACGCTTAATAGAAAGGTGTAGGTCTCATTTTCGTTAAAATCTTACATTTTCAAAAATTGCAAAAATTAAAAGAAAATCTATGTCTTCCTACAACAAACCTACTGAAGGAAGATTTTATTCATTTAAATGTGTTTAAAAATTAGATTTTAAATAATATAAAAAGTTAAAACATTAAGATGCACGTCTTCAACTTTATATTTAAATTTCCGGGAAGGTTTTCTGATGTGAGTCATATGATATAGTGCAAAGCTAACACGAAATGCTAAAGCTAAGTACGTGTCTTCGAATCCTAGCATTGGCAAAGTTTTGTGAGTTGGTAACTCGGTCGCTCGGTCTCGGGTCGCGATAAAAATAACAACCACTTTCTATTATTTTGTGTCATCATTTAACTACTATTGTCAAACCATTTACTACTCAAAAGAAACTTGGCAAATTTAAGTACTTATAAAGATTAGCAGAATCACCCCAGACGATCCTATATGCAAATTTCAGTGTACAAATAGAGGTGCTACAGAATGGCACAGACTTTCTCGTATCAAAGTTTTCTAATTTCCTTGGTGTGGACTGGTACTGTACAGTCTTACCCTTTCTTCTTGCCAGCTGCCATCTATCGTCCAAAAGTACATTTTTAAAAAATTTCTCAACTTTTCGGTTTCAAATAGTAGAATTGAAATATTATTTTAAAAATTTTGACGAACACTAGAACTTTGTCCTAAATAGCAATTTTCAGTGAAAATTTTGGAGTCGTATTTAAGAAAACAGCGTTAAGCGTTATTGTAAATGGAAATTTGAAGCTCTTTACACAGGAATCTATTGAGTTTTCGAAATACTTCATTTGAAATCATTTGAAGTACTTCCACTCACAAATGTAATAATGTATACAAATCCATTGAAATGTGAATAATTGCTGAATCATTACTTCAAGAATATTAAAAGAGTAAAACTCATCCTAAATAGAAGTTTTCATTGAAAATGTGTAGTCGTTTAAAATCGATGAAGTATTACTGTAAAATAGAAATTTAAGCTCTTTTTCACAGGAATCTATAGAGTTTTCGAATACTTAATTTGAAGTCATTTGAAGCTTCCACTCACAAATGTGATAATGCATGCAAATCGATGAAATTCCATATTAACGAGAGGTATTTCAAGAAAATTACATTTGTACTTTTTGAAAAAACATATGAATACATCAAAACGAACTTTACGTGATAACAAACAGCGTAATTAGCACTATCTATTGGGAACATTGGAAAAAATTGAAGCCATTTTTGAGAAAATGGCGTTTGAGCTTTCTAAAATGCCGAATTTTGTGCTCATTTTACAGAAAACTGTGAGTTTTGAGAAACTTTATTTGACATTATTTAAATCACATGTGCTCATAAATATAATAACATGAATAAATCGTCATTAATATAAATTGTACAGACGTAGAGACAAGTCAAAACAATTTTAATGTTTGAAATTTTGAAAAACAAATAATACAGTAATATGGCGTTTATGTTACGACATAGGGTTCGTTTGCATTAACCTTACAAAAATTTAAAGAAAAAATTTGAGCGTTTTTAGAAAATCTTGTTTTGAAACTTTTTAAAATTGCAAATATTACACGCACTATTGACCTAAAATTCCCAAAAGAAAATCTACATGACCTAATTTAAAAAACTATTTATACGTAACAAATTTCATTTGAGGGAAATATCCATCCTTTCAATTTTGTAGTTGAGGAAGACGCCGGAAAACATTTAAACTTTTGTTTGAGTTAACCGTGATATTCTGGCCTATGTCACCTTTTATAAGTGTAATTTTCTGCTATCTTGCAAGAAATTTAAAGAAAAAATTATGGAGCGTTTTTGAGAACATTTTGAAATGTCTGGGGCTACATGTAGTACCCCAAGTTTTAAAGAATGTTTTTCAAAATTTCAATGCTTCAACTAGAGCCGGATAAACAGTGGATTCTTCAATTTGGAGAACATCGTACGAATGGTTTAGGTATAGGAGTGTTCGCAGACAGATCTGGACGGATGTTTTGCTTCCAATTGATTTTTCAGCATCAAGGACTCACAAAACAGGTATTGTGGCTACACCACGTGTTAGAGGATTTTCTCTTAATTTAGCAACTGGTTTTACTTGTCTCTCACGTCTGAATACTTACTTTAGAGTCGATTTCTTCACAGTATCACATCTATGAGTGCATGTTTTAAATAATGTCAAATAAAGTTTTTTTAAAACACAATAGTTTTCTGTAAAAATTAGCTCAAAATCCCGCATTTTCAGAAACACTCAAAAGCCATTTCTCAAAAATGGTTCCAAAATTTTTTCTTCAAATTTTTGTATGGGATAGTAATAGTGGCATTGTTTTTATATGACTGAAGTTCATTTTGGTGTACTCTGTTGTTTTTTAATTACAAAATGTAATTTTTTCAATATCTCTCACGCCGTTATTAGGCACAGTTCAATAAATGTGTATACATTATTGCATTTGTGAGTGGAAGTGTTTCAAATTATTTTAAATGAACATTTTCGAAAACTCATTAGATTCCTGTGAAAAAGAGCTTGAAATTTCTCATTTACAGTAATGCTTAACGCCATGTTCTTAAAAACGGCTTCAAATTTTTCAATGAAAATTGCTTTGCGAGGTATTAACCTTCTTTACAATTCTTAAATTAATATTTGGGTTCTACTATTTGGAATCCGAGAAAATGAGAAAATTTCAAAAAATGTAATTTGGGCGGCGCACAGTGGTTGAATCGGGCCTAAAACGTGAGTCATAATTGCAAATGCCAGTGGATTTGCGTAAAATTGTAACAATGGGTTTTTGAGGTCGATAAATTTGAATATCATAAAATGAAGTTTCAAAATTCAAAATGGTGGCTTCAAAATCGCGGATCAACTCATTTAAAAATAAACAAAAGTGCATTAAAATATAGGAGAGGAGATTCTGGAGATCACTGATTTCGAATATTATAATGAAATTTCAAAATTTAAAATGGCGGGTTCGAAATGGCTAACTGACTCAGAAAAATGAACCCAATATGTGTAAAAAGAGTGATAGAATTGTTCTCGCGGTCGCTGATGACGAATATCGAAATTAAATATCAAAATTCAAAATTGAAGCTTGAAAGTGAAGGGATTGTGCGTAGAAATATGGTTATACGTAAAGTTCTGTTTTCGAAGTTGCTGAATACAAATATTGCAGCGAAATTCAAATCCGCTGATTTAAAAAGATATATCGGATTTAAAGGGTAAATACTTTTTTTTAGAGGGAAATGTGATTTAAGAGAGCTTTGACTCCCTTGGTTCATTGATTTACTTAACGTATAAAAAGTGAACAATCGTTATGGTCGTAAAGTAGCATCTGCGTCCATTTCCTGTGCTCTGGAATCTATACCCCCTTCCTTTCCATACACTATTCTTTTAAATTTAATTATGAAATAAAGGGAGCTTTTGGTAACATTTGATATATTAAGTGCGTTAGAGACACTATTATGGCAATTTATGATTTCACGTCTTATCCTAAATACACCGATATTGACGGAATATCTTGCCCAAAATCGTGGTGATTTTAGAATATCTGTGCCAATCTTAACTATCGTTGGGCATTTATATATCTTTTCATTCTGTTGACATAAAGGGAAAGAGACACATAATTTAGGAAGTGGATTTACTTACGACTGAAGACTCCAGAGATCCAAACTGAGCTTGAAAATCATGACACGAAAACAAAGATCACTTCGATGCGTCACTGCAAGTCAGATGCTACAAGAAAGGAAATGCTTAAGAAAACATGCCGTCATTCAAGGTCAAAAGGGCCATCGAAAATGCAGCTGACACACATTTCCCGTAATATGTGACGAACAATTATTTAGAAAAAATATTAGAAGTAACTACTCAAATACGATAATGTATAAGAAATCCCCGTAAAGTACATATTGACGATATAAGAGATATTTCAAAAAATATTTTGTTTAATTTTAAAAACAACAATAAAAGAATACATCACAATGGCATTTCTGTCGCGTTATTAAGTCCATTTAGAACTATCCGTATACAAAATTTAAAGCCAAATCTGGTGCCCTTTTCGAGAAAATTGCTTTTGAGCGTTTTCTGAAAATGCGAATTTGGAACTAGATACATTTACAATCGTATAATTATATTACGCAATATTATAAGTTATATGTGATATTTATGTGTTACTCAATTGCCACCCATCTGTCGGGAATCAATGCTGGACAGGCCTAATTTCGTCAGCTCTTATTTATCGAAAATATTATATGTTATTGGAAAAATGGTCAACTATAGTTTGAGAGAACATCATTAAGTTCACTTTTAGACCCATAGAACTCTTAGTCTTGGTTTCTACGACAACAAAATAAGAAAGTACACTAAAAATATTAAAGTGTTCGGTCACGTATTAATATTGTTTAATCATTCCAAAAATTTGTATCAGCTATTTTCTTATTAAAAGTAATTATTAGAAGGAGAAATCGCAAAAATATACCGAGAAAATAAATCCTCGTGGCGTCGACACTTCCGGGATATCTAGTGTTAAATCTTGCTATGTAGCATAGCAGTAAATTGGCTATAAAATAAAAAGTTGCAGATATATGTAGCTAAATGTGTTATTTTGATTAAGGGCATTCTACTTGATAAATAAAAAATTGATTGAGGCAGGAATACGCAGGACAAAAAATATAATCCACAATATACATGACTAACATTGTTACGTTACATAGGTTAGAATTCAGTCCTATTATAATAAAAGAATTAGAATTTTTTTCTTAAAAATGTACTTAACTTATAGTGAAAAGTGTCTTCTCTTGGAAACACGTGAAGAATCAATAGAAAAATAATTTAAGCACTTTTTTAATTCACGCTCTGAGCAAAACTTCATCTCCCTCTCTGACTGACTGGTATTGTTGTCCTCCAGCTAGGAGAGTCCTGGTTGGGGAAACCCCATAGCCGACGGGAGGTCGGCGCGGACTGCCATCCAGCGGGGAAGATCACCGCGCATATCCCGAGAAAAATATGCACTACACTAACGGGACTAATGACCAAATCGGTTGACACGCCCGGAAACACGAAAAAATCAATCAGTAAACATGCAAACATGCAACCAGCAACAAATACTTTCCCCCTGACACTCGCGTGAGCTCGCCGTCAGCCATTCGCCTTTGCTACTCATGCGCTGTGTGGCCCGAACACACGCCGACGCCTACAGATGCAATTGCCTCAACCCAATATCTCCAACATTCCAAAATCGAAAATATAGCCGGAAAGGAGCTAGCGACAATTTTTTTACATTTGTATGTTTTACATTGAGAGATAATTTAATGAAACTAGGGCGCTACATCAGTACATACTTTCTCGTATTATTGGAAATAGTTACGTACCTATTGAAATATTGCAATTTTGCCCTACTAACACCTCATCTATATTACTGAAAACATTCAATTCTACAATTCAAACATTGCATCTGTGATGCATATTGCTTGTTCGATAGTGAGAGCAGCAATAATTTCTTACTTTACAAATGAACAAACAGAATAAATTTTACTGTTATAGTATTTATAGCAAATTATTCAGAAGCGAATAACGCACTGTTGCCAGCGCTGCATTGCCTAAACGGTGTACAATTCGTCTGGCATATATCCTTGGCGAATGTTTTCTTATCAATTCTTAACAAAAATCGCTTATTTCCATCTGTATTCAGATTTCGACTTGTTTATGGGTTTGTCAGAGAACATCTTACATTATTAATAACTAACTAACTCTAATACTAATAAACCAATTAAATTACTAATCTTCTACGATTTGCAATATTAAATTAATTTATTACCGCCTTATAATAATATATTGACACAGTTTCAAACAAAGCGCAGGAGAATAAAACTTTAAAGTTTATAATAATGTGTTTGTGTTTTTATTTCAATTTGTTTATAAACTAGTGCCTGTGTCCAAACTCATCTAATACAAAAAACATTTAAAATAGTAAAATATACCCTTTAATATTCTGTAGCCTAGAAACATGGACGTGTTTATTTTGTAAAATTATAAAATAAATCCTGAAGTTTTGGAAACCCTAGTTTAATTTTCAATTTTCAAACTTTTTACCCAAAAAGCGAACCCAATTTTTATTTAAACAATGAATAATCGACGTTCTTCTGTATTGTCATATACTCGTTGAAATTGTGGCTGTATTGCTGGTTAATTGCTGAAAATTCATAGATAGTGACCTTTCGTTCAATGAAAAATGAATGTTCTATACCTCTCAACATGGACAAAAAGGTTAATGAAATGGGGTTAGTACAATTTCTAAAGGCTAATTTGTAAACACAAGCTCGACTGTAAATAAAACAGTTTTGTCTAATCGCAACCACAATCTCACCGGCCATCAATGAGCTTCACAAATATCCCTCGGTATTGTGCAAATTACAATTAAGCTTTGCGGAGTGCCTAAAAGATGTTTTTGTAATGATTTGATTCCGTTTATGTGAAAATAAGTTGTAGAAATTTCATACTTTTCGGACACAAAGACCAAAATACTCGTTCTTTTAGAAAATGGTACCTATCCTTTCTGAACAACTAAGATTGTAGATCAGACTTGTTCAAGTCAAAATTGCTGTCATCAATTTGAAACTTTTGAAACATTAACATTTTGCAATTTTCCAAAATTCAGAGTTCGCAAAAATGAGAGGGCGGATATTTTTGCCGTCCTGATACATACGAGGAAAACTTCAAAGAAAACAATTAGAGCGGCTTAGGGAGAAAAATGTTTAAAAGAAATAAATATTGCCTGTGGTTTGCTAACAAATTACACGAGAAAAAATTCGTATCTTTGGGAAAATTGAACACGACCTTATTTCAAGATTTGTCTTTAAGAAACACATTTTCATTAAGAAAACCTTCACTTCAAGATTATAGTTGTAAAACGTCCAAAATAATGCCTCATTTACAATTTTTGAAAACTCAGTGATTTCAACGAACATGAGATCTGCACCAATCTCTTATAGTACGGTTCTTTTATACCTGCCTCTCAAGGCTGTCTTCACAGAGGCATTGTCACTGCATTTCACGTCTTTCTTGGTCGTGCAGCTAGATGTCGCACGATTGCAATCGTATCAAGCCCTGTTTGATAATGCGACATCTAGCTGCACGACCGAGAAAGATGCGAAATAGGAAAATGCCTCTGGAAGACAAACTTGAGAACGAATTATAAAAATTGCTATATGAGCGAGTTTTACACTATACTAGGACAAAGTTTAATAAAATTATTCAAAGTACTCTCAAAATCAAAATATCGTGTTAAAATTTCGAGTTCATTTAGATCTATCGAGAATATCAATTTTGATAAAATTGTCTGAACGGTTACGGCGTAGCGTTGGACACGGAAAAAGTCATTTTGCGTCAATAGATTTTCAACGCGTCAGGGAAAAAGTACGATCTTCCCTTTACGCATCTTTGACACACATCTTTCCTTATACACAAAATCGCTCAACATTTAATACACATCCACACGTTCAGGCAGACTAATCGGTATTTTAGAATTTGTCCCAGATACGAAGGAGCCCCCGGCGGGTCTTAGGGAGGCGAAAACCCAAAGCGAAGATGCGCGCCTTACCAAACACTGAGGCACCAGGATACACAACTGGATTAACAAGACCACTTACTAAATCGCTTGGGAGCATCCAAAGCTTATAAGACCAACCAGTGCGAATCACATACACGAATACGCTATTAAAAGACGTATGAAAAAATGTACACCGTTTCAGGTAGAAATGATACAAACCTTAGGGGTCATTATTTGTCATTCACGTCAGAAAATAAATAACACGTGTAGCGAAAAAACGGCATTCCCATCACCATACCAAGTTCACATGCCCTACATTACTTATTCTAAAGAGCTATTAAAATTAAGAGTTAGCAGGACCAAAAAGAAAACCTAGAGTAACTTCCAAAAACAAAAAGATGTATACAATACAAATACTAAAACACATATTATATTGAAAAATGTTTATTGTAAAGTATTTGTACAACAATATTCCTCATAAAACAGAGGGAAATGTAATTGCCTGTAGAGGTTCGTCGCGTTGTTGAGTAGTGCAGCGGAGACAGAATCAGCCAAAGATGTTGCCCTTGGATCTGCCGCCCTATTCCGCGTTGAGCGGAGTGGAATGTAATTGGCGGTGGCGGTGGTCGCGTCGTTTCTCATGGATCCTGCCGCCCTATCCCGCGTTGAGCGGAGGGGAATGAAATTGGCGGTCGAGGTTCGTCGCGTCGTTGAGTTGTGGAACGGAGACAGAATCAGCCAGAGATGTTTCCCTGCGATCCTGCCGCCCTATCCCGCGTTGAGCGGAGGGGAATGTAATCGGCGGTCGAGGTTCGTCGCGTCGTTGAGTTGTGGAACGGAGACAGAATCAGCCAGAGATGATTCCCTGATCCTGCCGCCCTATCCCGCGTTGAGCGGAGGAATGTAATCGGCGGTCGAGTTCGTCGCGTTGTTGAGTGTGGAACGGAGACAGAATCAGCCAGAGATGTTTCCCTTGATCCTGCCGCCCTATCCCGCGTTGAGCGGAGGGAATGTAATCGGCGGTCGAGGTTCGTCGCGTCGTTGAGTTGTGAACGGAGACAGAATCAGCCAGAGATGTTTCCCTGGATCCTGCCGCCCTATCCCGCGTTGAGCGGAGGGGAATGTAATCGGCGGTCAAGGTTCGTCGCGTTGTTGAGTTGTGGAACGGAGACAGAATCAGCCAGAGATGTTTCCCTTGGATCCTGCCGCCCTATCCCGCGTTGAGCGGAGGGAAATGTAATCGGCGATCGAGGTTCGTCGCGTCGTTGAGTTGTGGAACGGAGACAGAATCAGCCAGAGATGTTTCCTTGAATCCTGCCGCCCTATCCCGCGTTGAGCGGGGGAATGTAATCGGCGGTCGAGATTCTTCGCGTCGTTGAGTTGTGGAACGGAGACAGAATCAGTCAGAGATGTTTCCCTTGGATCCTGCCGCCCTATCCCGCGTTGAGCGGAGGGGAATGTAATCGGCGGTCGAGGTTCGTCGCGTCGTTGAGTTGTGGAACGGAGACAGAATCAGCCAGAGATGTTTCCCTTAGATCCTGCCGCCCTATCCCGCGTTGAGCGGAGGGAATGTAATCGGCGATCGAGGTTCGTCGCGTCGTTGAGTTGTGGAACGGAGACAGAATCAGCCAGAGATGTTTCCCTTGGATCCTGCCGCCCTATCCCGCGTTGAGCGGAGGGGAATGTTCGCGGCGATTGAGGTTCGTCGCGTCGTTGAGTTGTGGAACGGAGACAGAATCAGCCAGAGATGTTTCCCTTGGATCCTGCCGCCCTATCCCGCGTTGAGCGGAGGGGAATGTAATCGGCGATCGAGGTTCGTCGCGTCGTTGAGTTGTGGAACGGAGACAGAATCAGCCAGAGATGTTTCCCTTGGATCCTGCCGCCCTATCCCGCGTTGAGCGGAGGGAATGTAATCGGCGATCGAGGTTCGTCGCGTCGTTGAGTTGTGGAACGGAGACAGAATCAGCCAGAGATGTTTCCTTGGATCCAGCCGCCCTATCCCGCGTTGAGCGGAGGGAATGTAAGCGGCGATCGAGGTTCGTCGCGTTGTTGAGTTGTGGAACGGAGACAGAATCATCCAGAGATGTTTCCCTTGGATCCTGCCACCCTATCCCGCGTTGAGCGGAGGGGAATGTAATCGGCGGTCGAGGTTCGTCGCGTCGTTGAGTTGTGGAACGGAGACAGAATCAGCCAGAGATATTTCCCTTGGATCCTGCCGCCCTATCCCGCGTTGAGCGGAGGGGAATGTAATCGGCGATCGAGGTTCGTCGCGTTGTTGAGTTGTGGAACGGAGACAGAATCATCCAGAGATGTTTCCCTGATCCTGCCGCCCTATCCCGCGTTGAGCGGAGGGGAATGTAATCGGCGGTCGAGGTTCGTCGCGTCGTTGAGTTGTGGAACGGAGACAGAATCAGCCAGAGATGTTTCCCTGGATCCTGCCGCCCTATCCCGCGTTGAGCGGAGGGAATGTAATCGGCGATCGAGGTTCGTCGCGTCGTTGAGTTGTGGAACGGAGACTGAATCAGCCAGAGATGTTTCCCTTGGATCCAGCCGCCCGATCCCGCGGTGAGCGGAGGGAAGTAATCGGCGGTCGAGGTTCGTAGCGTCGTTGAGTCGTGGAACAGAGACAGAATCAGCCAGAGATGTTTCCCTGCGATCCTGCCGCCCTATCCCGCGTTGAGCGGAGGGGAATGTAATTGGCGGTCGAGGTTCGTCGCTCGTTGAGTCGTGGAACGGAGACAGAATCAGCCAGAGATGTTTCCCTTGGATCCTGCCGCCCGATCCCGCGGTGAGCGGAGGAATGTAATCGGCGGTCGAGGTTCGTCGCGTTGTTGAGTTGTGGAACGGAGACAATCAGCCAGAGATGTTTCCTCGGATCCTGCGCCCTACCCGCGTTGAGCGGAGGGAATGTAATCGGCGGTCGAGGTTCGTCGCGTCGTTGAGTTGTGGAACGGAGACAGAATCAGCCAAAGATGTTTCCCTTGAATCCTGCCGCCCTATCCCGCGTTGAGCGGAGGGGAATGTAATCGGCGGTCGAGATTCTCGCGTGTTGAGTTGTGGAACGGAGACAGAATCAGCCAGAGATGTTTCCCTTGGATCCTGCCGCCCTATCCCGCGTTGAGCGGAGGGGAATGTAATGGCGTGAGATGTTTCCTGGATCCTGCCGCCCTATCCCGCGTTGAGCGGAGGGGAATGTAATCGGCGGTCGAGGTTCGTCGCGTTGTTGAGTTGTGGAACGGAGACAGAATCAGCCAGAGATGTTTCCCTTGGATCCTGCCACCCTATCCCGCGTTGAGCGGAGGGGAATGTAATCGGCGGTCGAGGTTCGTCGCGTCGTTGAGTTGTGGAACGGAGACAGAATCAGCCAGAGATGTTTCCTGATCCTGCCGCCCTATCCCGCGTTGAGCGGAGGGGAATGTAATCGGCGATTGAGGTTCGTCGCGTCGTTGAGTTGTGGAACGGAGACAGAATCAGCCAGAGATGTTTCCCTCGGATCCTGCCGCCCTATCCCGCGTTGAGCGGAGGGGAATGTAATCGGCGGTCGAGGTTCGTCGCGTCGTTGAGTTGTGGAACGGAGACAGAATCAGCCAGAGATGTTTCCGTGTTGAGTTGTGGAACGGAGACAGAATCAGCCAGAGATGTTTCCCTTGGATCCTGCCGCCCTATCCCGCGTTGAGCGGAGAGGAATGTAATTGGCGATCGAGGTTCGTAGCGTCGTTGAGTCGTGGAACGGAGACAGAATCAGCCAGAGATGTTTCCCTTGCATCCTGCCGCCCTATCCCGCGTTGAGCGGAGGGGAATGTAATCGGCGGTCGAGGTTCGTCGCGTCGTTGAGTTGTGGAACGGAGACAGAATCAGCCAGAGATGTTTCCCTTGATCCTGCCGCCCTATCCCGCGTTGAGCGGAGGAATGTAATCGGCGATCGAGGTTCGTCGCGTCGTTGAGTTGTGGAACGGAGACAGAATCAGCCAGAGATGTTTCCCTTGGATCCTGCCGCCCTATCTCGCGTTGAGCGGAGGGGAATGTAATCGGCGGTCGAGGTTCGTCGCGTCGTTGAGTTGTGGAACGGAGACAGAATCAGCCAGAGATGTTTCCCTTGGATCCTGCCGCCCTATCCCGCGTTGAGCGGAGGAATGTAATCGGCGATCGAAGTTCGTCGCGTCGTTGAGTTGTGGAACGGAGACAGAATCAGCCAGAGATGTTTCCTTGGATCCTGCCGCCCTATCCGCGTGAGCGAGGGGAATGTAATCGGCGGTCGAGGTTCGTCGCGTTGTTGAGTTGTGGAACGGAGACAGAATCAGCCAGATGTTTCCTGGATCCTGCCGCCCTTTCCCGCGTTGAGCGGAGGGAATGAATCGGCGGTCGAGGTTCGCGTCGTTGAGTTGTGGAACGGATACAGAATCAGCCAGAGATGTTTCCTGCGATCCTGCCGCCTCATCCCGCGTTGAGCGGAGGAATGTAATCGGCGGTCGAGGTTCGTCGCGTCGTTGAGTTGTGAACGGAGACAGAATCAGCCAGAGATGTTTCCCTTGATCCTGCCGCCCTATCCCGCGTTGAGCGAGGGAATGTAATCGGCGGTCGAGGTTCGTCGCGTCGTTGAGTGTGGAACGGAGACAGAATCAGAGATGTTTCCTTGGATCCTGCCGCCCTATCCGCGTTGAGCGAGGGAATGTAATCGGCGGTCGAGGTTCGTTGCGTCGTTGAGTTGTGGAGCGGAGACAGAATCAGCCAGAGATGTTTCCTTGGATCCTGCCGCCCTATCCCGCGTTGAGCGGAGGGAAATGTAATCGGCGATCGAGGTTCGTCGCGTCGTTGAGTTGTGGAACGGAGACAATCAGCCAGAGATGTTTCCCCCGGATCCTGCCGCCCTACCCGCGTTGAGCGGAGGGAATGTAATCGGCGGTCGAGGTTCGTCGCGTCGTTGAGTTGTGGAACGGAGACAGAATCAGCCAAAGATGTTTCCCTTGAATCCTGCCGCCCTATCCGCGTTGAGCGAGAGGGAATGTAATCGGCGGTCGAGATTCTTCGCGTCGTTGAGTTGTGGAACGAGACAGAATCAGCCAGAGATGTTTCCCTTGGATCCTGCCGCCCTATCCCGCGTTGAGCGGAGAGGAATGTAATTGGCAGTCGAGGTTCGTTTAGTCTTGCTGCGGAGACAGGATCACCCAGATTTAATAGAATTGGAATTCATAGACTATCTCGCACAGCAGTCCGAAGTGTCTTTGTTTGCAGTTCTTCGCCGTTGAGTTTTTGGAGCGGAATGTCCATGGTCTATAACAGAAACAAGATAAAAAATTAATTTTCGTGCATGTTTCATTTATGAGAATAATTTACGAAATATCGTGTTATCATCCGTGATTACCAATTTACACTGTTTTTGCCAACGTTGGAAAAAGTCCTTTTTTCGGACATGCTCTTACGTTAGATTGTGTAATTCGTGTATATATATCCTTTTAGTTGAGCGTTTTTAAGGTAATTATTTAGTATTGTAAATGCAGTAGTGTATAATAAGCGGCTTTAAAGGCAGTGATTATGAGATCACGTGAACTCTTGATTTTTTTCATAAGAAAAAATGAAGGGGGAAAAAGAAGACGAATCAATTTGCTGGCACTCGGTGTGTAATAACATACACGTCTATAAATTGCGACTGAAAAATTAACTATGTTGAACAAAAATATTAAATTCGAAATCTCATAACAGTTTGCCTGTTTTATTTGTAACGTAGTCAGTTTGATTTCAGTTTAAGGAAAAAAGAAAATTGAAGCATGATCTGTACGCATTAGATGTTACAAATGTAGAGTAGATTACCATGTACGGGATCTGAATAGTTTGTTTAAGAAAGAACCGATATTATTTTGTCGCACTTTGATTCAATATCCTAAGAGCAATGCTGTCCATCCTGCAAAATATGACGTTAAATTCATTTGGTGAGGAATTCATTTAGGAAGAAAGCTGAGCCTTCAACAAAAACGCATCTTGGAACAAATCGGAAGTTGATGCTGCCGAATAACTTGGACAAACCGTGGAACATATTCACGAATTATCGGAAGGGACCTCTTCCAAACATTAAAGAACATGGGACACTCGAAATCCGCCTGATAAGGTCCTGAATTAATGAATTATAATCTAACAGCATTACATTCGCGTCTACCAAAGACTGTGAATAAAGTTGTAGAAAACCTAATGGAACTCACGGAATGGCTCATGCGACATTTCATGATTAATACCGAAAGCGAGAGACTATTCTTTGGCGAGGAACGTTAGGCACATCACTTGTTTGCTAGTAATATACAAACAGGCAGCTATACTGGCAGCTATAAGTAAGAGAATGTACAGTCACCTAGAGAAGAAGTATCTGCTGCCAGTTGAGCATAAAAGTTGTGTAAATGTTCCTATGGCTGTAAGGAAATTCTTATTATATACAACGTCCTATTGGGTGAGGAAACCAGGACATAATTTGCCCATGCTTGATTGACAACAGAAGGCGAAGCTAGTGTACCAGACGATTGTACTTTGAAGACCCTGGAGATCCAGGATTGATTCATCCTAGATTTATTTACTTTTGCAAGGCTAGTATGAAGTCATCGAGTACCAGGTAACTAACACATCGGAACAGTAGTAGAAAAAGAAGTATTCATATTCACAGGGAATTTTTCAAGGAGATTCGCTATCCCATGTGTTGTTGGCATTAGTTTGACACCACTATTGCGACAGTTGCCGCACACTGACTTTGGTTAAAAGCTGCATAGTGGTGAAAGGCTAGTATCACATTTGTTTTACGTGGATGATCTTATAGTGTTTGATAAGAATGAATATCTCAAATACTGAATTGCGAATGTAAGAATGAATATCCCAAATACTGTATATCGTCTATGATGTTAGCTATGATATCTGTATTACATTTGGCCTTGACAAATGTGCAAAATTTAATTTGAAAGAAAACAAAGTGAAGTCAGAGAGCATTGATGACCACCTATGATTCAAAATAGTGTGCCAAATAAAACTTCCAAATATCTGGGCATTGAAGAATGTGAGAACATTTCCAATGACACAATGAAAGAGAGACTTCGTAGGGATAGTTATAGAAGAGTGAATCTTGTCCTGCAGTCCGCTGGAAGTCCAGAAATATATAATCTGCAATCGGTAGTTTGGCAGTCGCTATAGCAGAATACAGTTTTGGACTAGTGAACTGGACTGACTAAGAAATTCGAATCAAGGATTGGAAAATCAGTAAATATCTTACAATGCATCTTATCGCCGACCCTCAAGCTGATGTACGTGGACTTGTGTCACATAAGGAAGGATAAAAGGAGCCTCAGACAAATTGGAAGCTTCTTGACACAATGTAACAGTCGGGATGGGAAAGTACGTTGTCAGTCATCAATATGACCCACTAATGTGGCTGGTCATTAAATTTGACCGAAGAACGGAAACTTACGCATTGTCAGTGTAACGAAGCATTGCGAAAACTACGCAACATAGGAAAAAACACGGACACTGAACTGTTATTTCTACTTAACGGGTGATGTAAGACAAAAAAATTACAGAAATTGTAGAGAGACAAATCACCCGTGGACAAAAAAAACGCGAGTGCAAATCAATAAATATCAATTACTTATGGGTTAAAGGGAAGAATAAAGCCATTATCAGAACTAGTTATAAATAGCTACACAAGATCAGGCGTTGGGAAGAGATTATGATAAAGCGAATCTCAAAATTTCCGAAATGATAAATGCCGTATTGCCAAGAAGTAGGAGAAACTATGTTATATTATCTCAGTTTGTCCAATTGTAGCAGTGACCAAGTACATGTAAAGACACGATAGTGTAATTACCTGCATTGGTAGATCTGTAACGCCTCAAAGTTTCAAGCATTTCTCCAAGTGGTACAAATAATCACCAAAACCGGTGACATCTGTTGGACTGTGTACAGTATTGTATGTCAAACAAATTCAAACTGATCGCACGATTGCGGCAATCTATCAGGATATTCTCTGGATTTGGAAAAACGTGTCTACTTGTAGGTTGCTGTGCGAGGATCAAAATGGCAAGGAGGCAGAGAAAGGTCTAAATACGAGAGTTTGGAAGTCGAGATTAGCCGAATATGGGTCGTAAAGCAGAGGTCGTCCTGATAATTATGTGAGCTCTGGGAAAATGTTCCGCAAAGTTTGTGCAATTGGCGAAACTCACAGGTATTTCAAACGACTGGGAAGGGCATGACTGTATTGGGAACAGCCTCATTTTGCGCGAAGTATTGTAGAGACACTGACAGTCCCTAGAAGTGCTCTTAGGAAGCTGGGTGTTGGTATTATAGTAATAATAATAATAATAATAATAATAATAATAATAATAATAATAATAATAATAATATGATGTTTATTTGTACTTCGTCTTAAGGCCCGCTCTTCCGCCTGGCTTGTTACACCAAAATTACAGTTAATGGGATCGAGTGTATATTATGTAACTGACATTTCGTATTACAGCGAACAATGCAAGATATTACCATCTATATGAAATTACCCTCATAAATCGTAACTTACAAGTGAATGTTATTGACATTTCTTGCCTCTTCCGGAAGTGTCTTGTGATGGAACGAGAGTCATAATGCAAGGAAATGAAAGAGCTACTACTTCCAATTTTTAAAATCAAATATCCTAATTTCGCCCGAAATGTCAGTTGTCCTCATTTAATCCGAAGTTCTTCAACTATGAACAGTTAACAAAGAAGGAGACCATGTTTTGTGGAGTAAAGACTAAGTACACCTAGAAAAAGGTCAATGACGGAACACAAAAAGTAAGATATCAGAGTTGAGACTGAAAAACGAAAAGGAAAGAAAACAGAATGAATGGATGTGGACAAGGGAGCAAGTAAGGATGATAACGAAAAGGGAAATGAAGGACATAAAACGTAATACAATTTATAGATTTATTGACATATATGTTCTAGGCAGTAATTTTAGTTATTCATAATACCCAATTTAAAGCACGGGGATGGGATTATCACAAAAATGCGTAGTGAGTACAATAATTCACTGATTCACCCCGTATGGCTGATGCCACCCCTTCCTGTAATGGACCGGCGGGAGATCCATTTCACGAAGCAATCAAGTGGCACATGACGCCCACAAGTATTCTTAAGAAAAACAACTCAGGGCAAAGTTGTGTCAATGAAATGAATGTTCGAATAATTTCACCAATGAACATTACTTCACCTTACGACCTTCTATAATAAGATTTTAAGTTCCTCGCTAAGTATCTGTGCATGAAGGGAATCCATGGGATCGGACCATAGCCACCTGGCAACTCAGTCCCCACTCGTCATTGCAGTGGGCGGCGAGATCAAACGCGCGGGCTTCGCGCCCAGACAATGGGGCGAGGTGCAATGCGCAAAATGAAAATGCTGCCAGGTCAGGACCGAGACAGGCACTTACTCCGTTTAGTCCAGGATATAAAAGTCAAAAAGGTCGACCCAGTGGCTGAGATCGCTGAGGCAGTAGTGTCGTAGTAATCTCGGACCGAAGAGTCGCGGTTCTTGTCCGCCTCTGGCATGTTTGTATTTGTGTTCGTCTTTTCACCCTCAATCATCACCATATCGTTTCATCTTCATAGTAACCATACCGTTAACACCAATAGTGGTCGCTAATAACCTAGATGTTGATACGACCTTAAATAACCAATAAAAAATCAAAATATTGATTTAAACTCCAAACCGAACATAAAGCTCATAAGCACATCTATCATTTTTCAAGTTAAAATGCAAATATTACTTGAAAAATGCGAATTAAATTGTTACAAATCCAAAATATAACTTTGATCATTTTATCAAACAAATAAATGAATTTTTTGAGAAAAAAGTAACTGTACATTTGTGTTTATAAAATACAATCAGAACAGGCGGAACATTGAAATTGTAAAAGCAGAGAAACTATTTTGAATTATTAAAGAGCATTAGAAATATCATGTGGATTGATTAAGCGAATGAAGCGTTTAAAAGCACAATGAATGGAAAACGAAGTGAGAGAGCCGACCTGGGTGGCCGAGTGTCTGAGCGTGTGCCGACCCAGCGGTTCGAGTCCCGCAGTGGGCGTGGTTGATTGTTCCTGACTTTCATGTATGTGTGCGTTGCGGAAGGCCACGTGGGTCTGCTGACCACAAACCGAGGTGCCTGCAAGTGTGTCAGGTTCTAGTGTAAATTATGTGTCTCCATGAGGGACGTAGTCCCTCGCACGGATAGTCGACAATTGGAATCCCTTGAAGCTGAAAAACATCCCCATAAGAACAAAAACTGTAAGAGAGAAAAGAAACGCGTAGCTTAAGAAAAGGAGGAATAATTTGGACCAAGGGTAAGATAATTTTTTCCAGATAATTTTGTTAGCGTCACGATTTACAAGCAAGAGAGAAAGAAGAAATAATTCAGAAAATGCGAAAAATATGAGGTAAAATACCTGGATGGCTTGCCTTGTCAGCTTAAAGAGGATGACTTATCGACCCTTCCAAATTCCGAAGCTAGCTCACTACCATCATCACCTGGCAGCGAATGCCATTATCACTCCTCACAGAGCATTGTTAACTATCACCTAACTCTTAACAAAGCCTATGTTATTTTTTCGCACAGCTGTAGTGTACATCTAACTTGTCTCTGAATAGTATGTTAGGAATTTTAAGAATAGATATGTTGTAATAAAACATGTGAATTAATTCTGATTAATAAACGTTTTTCCATTATCTTTTGTTAAGGCGACAATGTGCATTTCCGTCAAAATCTCCAAGTTATGGTACTTTTTTGTTCCCGTAAATCTTGTTTAAAAATCCTCATGCCAAACATACATTCTACGCTTTCAGATCGATCAGTATCCTTGGGTCTCCAGTGTCCACTCTGTTCACTTTTTAAAATGACAATTATTTAAAAATCAAATGGTTTTAAAGTATTTTTAAGTCAATAATTTTGTATCACTGTTCTTTAATTGTGCCTTTTTTATGTGTCACCGTTTTAATTCATAGAATGTTCTAGTTAATTAACTACGAACGTGCACAATATCATTTTATACTTTTCGAACATTTGAAAAAAAGTAGTTTTGAGTTCACAATATGAACTCAACCATCAGTTTATTTGGTAAAGAATGAAATATTTATCAAATTTAAAAATACAAATTATGTAAGACAATTTACTGTAAAGCACTCTTAACATAGTCACATAAAGAGTACTAAAACAATGTGGAAATGGCAAACGACAAACTCACAATACGCATCTAAGTTATTTCTATTCTATTCTATTCTATTCCATTTATTCTATTCTATTCTATTCTATTCTATTATAAATTCTTTTAATGAATATTAAAGACACACAAACACATTGTAATATGACAAATCAAGAACACAGCAGCGATCTGACGAGCTAAGGTAGAATTCAAACATTCCTCGTGATATGCAAATGTCGAGCAACTATTCGCAGTGAAAGCAACAAATGTTCGACGTTTCTCACCTCCCAATTTCCACCACGTAACTAAAGGTACTTATACTGTCGTCATAATTTTTATGATCCATATTAGACCTACTACATGCTGCGAGCAATTAGTTTCACTTTTCTCGAATACGTATACTTAATATAGTATACGTATAGTAAAATAATATCTTAAATGTAATTATAGAATGTACCAAAGAAGAGTGAAATACCTCATCGTTCCCACTTTCGCCGTAATAACTGATGCCAATGTGATCTCTGGCCGACAACCTTTCAAAGTAACGCACCTCTTTACCAATTCCTGGGCGACGTTCACACTTTGTTTCAGAAGAACAATATTTTCTTTGTTACATTGAGACCATTCTTGCTCTGCATTCAACGTGGCACTTCTCAGCGTGGACCACATGTTTAAAGTGAAATTGTGATATCTGGTGATTGAATCGTGAGCTAAAAATTGTACGAATAGATATTTTATATCATCAACATTTTAACCCATCAGATAACGATGTGGACTAATTAGCTGATATTGCAGCCGAAAGAAAGCTCTGTTGGTTGAAATGAAAATGGATAATAAAGATTATTTAATATCTCGTTCGTAAAATAAAGGATCCGAGTGATTGGACTTAAAATACTACTTATTTTCATTTCATTTTTAATTAATAAGAAAGAGTTCCTGAATAGATAAACAATAATTGTCTATCAGAACAATTATTGTACTTGAGTAAGACTCATCCAATTCATTTTACTTTCTCGTATACGTACGTATATACGGAGTAATATATGTAATATAGGGAAAGTTATGCAATGCTGCGCGAAAAAACGGGAAATTTTCGGCACAAAAATTTATTCCCGGGCCCTGATACCCAGAATGAGGATAAATCCTTAATTAAGAGAAAAAATCTTCTAACACGTGGTGTAGCCGGAAACAATGTTAGACGGGTCCTTGATGCCGAAAACCCGATTGAAAGTAAAATCCGTCCGTCTGTGAACACTCCTAGCACAGAAACCATGCGTTGGATTTTTCAAAATTGAAGAAACCCTTGACCATCCGGCTCTAATTGAAGCTTTGAATGTTTTTAAAACATTCTTTAAATTTTGGGGGTTACTTTACATTAAGCCTCCGGATATTTTCAACATTTTTTCAAAAACGGCGACAAACTTTTTCTTTAAATTTCTTGTAAGAATAGAGTAAAATATACTTATAAAGGCGACATAGGATTCATTTTCACGGTTATCTCTAAATTTTCGAAAATTGCAAAAGTTTGAATTTTTGGGCGTCTTCCTACAATAAAATCGAAGACATTTTGCTTCCAAATAATATTTGTTGTCTACAAATAATTCTTTCATTAAGGTCATGTTGACTTTTTGAAAATGGGACTAGTTTTTGTAATAATGTTCGTGCAATATTTGCAATTTTAAAAATTAACAAAAAGGATTTTCTCAATACCGACTTCAAATTTTTCTTTAAATTTTGATACGTTTAGAGCCAAACGAACCCTATACGATGACATAATCGCATACAGCTATTCTCTTTTCTTCTTTCTTTTATTCTTTGTTTTTCTTCAAAATTACAAAAATGTATTTTTACTTGTCTCCCACGTTGGTAATACTTACTTTAGAGGCGATTTCTTCACATTATTGTATTTATGAGTACATGTGCTTTAAATGATGTTAAATAATATTGCTCAAAAACACAATAGTTTGCGGTTAAAATGAGCTCAAAATTTCGCATTTTCAGTAATGCTCAAACGCCATTTTCTGACAAATAGTTCCATTTTTTTCTTTAAACTTTTCCAATCGATAGTGATAATTGCACTGTTTAATATGACTTAAAGTTCATTTTGGTTTATTCTTTTGGATTTTCAAAAATTACACAAATGTAATTTTATTTTTTAAAATCTCCACGCCGTTTATATGCACATTTTAGCCTCTTGTATACCTTATAGTATTTGGTGGCGTACAGGTTTGTGCCATTCTAGTACATTCCACTAGTTTACTTTCCTATACATACGTATATACGAAGTAATATATGTAGCATAAAAAAATTTATGTAATGCTCCGGAAAATCGATTTCGAGATTTCAACGGTCGTACAGGTTTTGGGGTCCCCTGATACCGAAAAAGTGTTTTTTTGAAAACGTTCGTCCGTCCGTCTGTCCGTCCTTCGGTCCGTCCGTCTGTCTATCTGTCCGTCCGTCTGTCGTATGTGAACAAACCTAGCGCCTAAACCACATGTACGATCTTTTCAGATTGAAGAAGCCCTTGTCCATCTGACTCTAGTTGAAGCTTTGAGATTTTGAAAAACATTCTTTAAATTTTGGGGTTACTTTACATTAAGCCTCCGGATATTTTCACAATTTTCTCAAAACGACTCACATTTTTCTTTAAATTTATTGTAGGAATAGAGTAACATACAGTTATAAAGTTGGCATAGGATCGATTTCGACCGTTAACTCTAAATTATCGAAAATTGTAAAAGTTTATAGTCTTTAGTTTAAAGTCACGGTTTATATGCACATTTTAGCCTCTTGTATACCTTATAGTATTTGGTGAGTGTAAGTGTTTCAAATGACTTTAAATGACGTTTACAAAATCTCAATAGATTCCTTTGAAAAGAGCTTCAAGTTTCGCATTTACACTAACGCTTCAACGCTATTTCAACGACGCTTAAAAACGGCATCAAATTTGTCAAAGAACATTTCATTTAGGACGAGGTGTTAATCTTCTTTAATATTCTGAAAGTAATATTTCGTTCTACTATTAGGAAACCGAAAAGTTGGGAAAACGTGAAAAAAGTAATTTGGGCGACGATAGATGGCAGCTGGCAAAAAGATGGGCAAGACCGTCAAGCCGGTCCTCACCAAGGGAAGAAGAAAACTTTAGTACGAGTAGTTTGTGCCATTCTGTAGCACCACTAGTTTACTTTCTCGTATACATACGTATATACGAAGTAATATATGTAGCATAAAGAAATTTATGTAATGCTCCGGAAAATCGATTTCGAGATTTCAACGGTCGTCAGGTTTGGGGTCCCCTGATACCGAAAAAGTGTTTTTTTGAAAACGTTCGTCCGTCCGTCTGTCCGTCCTTCGGTCCGTCCGTCTGTCTATCTGTCCGTCCGTCTGTCGTATGTGAACAAACCTAGCGCCTAAACCACATGTACGATCTTTTTCAGATTGAAGAAGCCTTGTCCATCTGACTCTAGTTGAGCTTTGAGATTTTGAAAAACATTCTTAAATTTTGGGGTTACTTTACATTAAGCCCCGGATATTTTCACAATTTTCTCAAAACGACTCCACATTTTTTCTTTAAATTTATTGTAGGAATAGAGTAACATACAGTTATAAAGTTGGCATAGGATCGATTTCGACCGTTAACTCTAAATTATCGAAAATTGTAAAAGTTTGAATTTTTTTGACGTCTGTGAAATTGAAGATAGACATTTTTTCTTCAAATGAAATTTGTAGTGCATAAATAGTTATTTTATTAAGGCAGTTTTCCTGCAATTGAGGGTGAATATTTGCAATTAAAAAAATTCAATAACAAGATTTTCTCAAAAACGGCTCCAAATGTTTTTACATTTTTGTGGGATAGTACCAAATGCACCCTATCCAATGACATAAACGCCATATTGCTATATCCTTTGGTATTTTCAAAAATTACAAAAATGTATTTTTTTACTTGTCTCTCACGCCAGTAATATTTACTTTGGAGGCAATTTCTTCACATGATTAGAATTATGATTATATGTGCTTTAAATAATAAATAGTGTCGAATAAAGTTTCTTGAAAACTCAGAAGTTTTCTGCAAAACGGAACAGAAAAATCTGCATTTTTAGGAAACACTCAAACGCCATTTTCTAAAAAATTGCTCTAAGTTTTCTTCGAACTTTTCCAAGGGTAGTGCAAATGGCTCTGTTTAAAATAACCTAAGTTCATTTTAGTGTATTCTTTTGTTAGTTCAAAATTACACAAATGTATTTTTTAATATTTTCACAACGTTAAAATGCACATTTTGATCGATTTGTATACATTACTGAATTTTTAAGTGAATTCTGATCAAATTACGTCAAATGAAGTTTTTCGAAAAGTCAATGGAGTCCTGTGAAAAAGAGCTTCAAATTTCGCATTTACAGTTACGCTTAACGCCATTTTCTTAAAGAAGGCTCCAAATTTTTCAGTGAAAATTGCTCTGAGGATAAGGTTTTAGCCTTCTTTAATTTTATGAGAATAATTTTTGGTTGTACTATTTGGAAATTGTAAAGTTGAGAAAATTTTAAAATGTTATTTTGGTGGCGATAGATGGCAGGAGGCAAGAAGGAAGAGCAAGAGTGTACGGTACCAGTCCACACTAAGGAAATTAGAACAATTTACTACGAGAAAATCTGTGCCATTCTGTGGCACTTCTATTGCTCTACCACCTAAAAAAACCTTCCACTGCGCATGCCCGAACGTGGCCTCCTCCAAAGCTCCTTATAATTCCCCGCCTGCCTGCCCTCTTTGTCACAACGCGGCTCTCTCTCTCTCTCTCTCTCCTCTCTTCTCTCTCTCTCTCTCTCTTTCTCCTCTCTCTTTGTCTTTCTCTCGTGGGTCGCGCGGTCATTCAACACTTCGAGTTTGTTGATAACAAATTGATGAGTCAGGAAGGCAGTTTACGTGTTTCTACAGTAGGGGTTGTCCAAACGATCAACAGAAAATAAGCCGTGTCTAGAAGAGTTTCGGTCCAGTCCCTGTTTGACTGAGGCTAGTGAGCAGTGACAGGGCTTTACACAGTAGCTGCTGTTATTCACAAAACCCACTATTACAAATAATTCAAAGTATATCCACTGAAAATCGATAGGTCGTTGATCAAATAATCATTGAACATGGCCACATTCCTCCCCGTCTTCCACCGTACCATCCAGATCTAAATCCAATAGAACTTGTTTGGGGATTTATAAAAGGGCGCGACGCAGGAGAAACAATGGTGCATCCTTTAAAAAGAAAAGAAACGTTTTGCAGAGAAGCGTTTGCACAATACAGTGCTGAACAATGGAAGAAATCCTGCGAGCATGTAGGAATAGAGGTGACAATAATTCACAATGTGACGGACCAACAAACGATGCATCCATTTCTTTGGACACTCCTGGAGCAGGAGTTCCCTCGACGAAGAGGGCAGTGATGACGAGTGACGGTCAGCGCGATCGCTGCGTCTTGCAGTCGCCTCTCCCTGTCGCCTACGCGCTTCCTTATCGCCGAGAGGGGAAATCTCAGATGTCACAGGGTGGGGGCAGCCTCCGAGACTTTACCAAAAGTGCGTCCGCCATGATGGTTTTTTGCGAGCGGTTCAGCTATAGTTAGTGTTCTCACAATCGTGAAAGTGCTCGCCACTCGTTCAAATACAAAAGACTTCACTCGCGATTCAATAAACAAACCAGAGGCAGCACACCTGAACACGTGCACGCCGCCCAAAGGAGATTTGTTTTCCCACATTTTTCTTTAATTAATTTCGTTTTAAATTTTAGTAGTTTTTGTAACGTTGAGCAAATTATAGTCAATTTTAAAAACGAAAAGTTTTTTTTCAAAAGGCAAAATTTTTTCTGTAATTTTCTGTTTGCATTAAACTAAAATGCACTGAACAGGATGACATAAACGCCATTTTGATATATTCTTTGATTAATAAAGAATTACACAAATGTATTTGATTTGAAATATCTCTACGTTGTTAAGATTTACAGTCGTTCTTATACATTTTGCATTTGTTAGTACAAGAGTACAATGAAGCAAAAAATTGAAAAATATACGTGTTTTTAATTAAAAATCCTCAATGTACGTACATGTATTTTATTTCTAAATGTTTTTTTTTTATATTTATGTTATTGTTATACCTGTATTCTATTTATATTTATGGTTAGTTTATTTACTAAATGTTTATTTTGTGTGTAAATATTTTTATTTCTAAATGTACGTGTTTATTAGAAAGATTCCTCATTTCAAATATAGTGTAAAACTAGATTAAAACCATTGAGTTAACGGCACGTGACGTAAATTTTATATCCAACATTTTTTGTAGTTATTTAAATTTAAGAAAAGAGTTCCTTTCTGATTGAGTTGTTGTTAGGTTTGATGCTAAAGTTATTTTGTTGGCGTTGTTGCTATGGAAATGAATGTTGCCAACGTTATTCCGAAACACAGATTCAATAATACAAAGGACTCCAAAATCTTATTATGCAGAAAAGAACAGTTTTTGATATATTATTGGTTTTATCAAATTATTATGTTACAAAACTGTAACCCATTTACAATTAATGTGACCAAAAAATTCGGCCTTGCGAGTCAGAACTTGCTAAACAGTCCATGACTGGGGGTTCCAATGCCACAATATTTTTATTCTTCCAATTATTTTTAATAGTTCCAAAAAGTTTGGAGGAATTCATTTTGCAATGCAACCAGGTTTGATACAGTTGACTGTTATTCAAAACTATATTAGTTTTCAATCAAAATCCTCCTATATTTAAATTAATCTTAAAATGCTTAGAAACGATGACTTTTAAATTGAAATTTTATTTGTGATAAATTTTAAATTTTTAGTACTATGTATTTATGTTGATACTTTAGTCAATAGTTGATTTCATTACCTATTTTAAGTTCTTGATTTTGTATTTTTTTCTGGCTATTTATAAAATTGTCATCATTGAGAGAACCTGAATAGGGAAACCACTCAGCTTTAAGAAACATTGAACTATTAAATGTAAAATAAATCTGCAACTATTAATAATATATCAACGATTTTCGGATTTTGTTTACTATAAAATAATGATTATATTTGTATTAAATATACTTTGTTGCGAATTGATCACTTTCGAAAAAAAGTGTGTTAGTCCCGCGCTCCAAACCTAACAAAATGAATAAAGAGTGAAAAAAGCAATTATTTATCAAATACGCAGTGTCAATTCATTATATATATCCGTCCTTTGAATATCGCGGGTCGGAATGAAATTCTTGGTTCAGAGTTGGTGGTACTGCCAGACAGCCGGCAACGCCACTATATAGTGCAGCCTGTTAGGCTGCCCAAAGATAGTCAAGATCGACATAAGTGCATGCAAACGTCGGGGCGCGAACGTGCTTTCACTACTACCCAGTCTTTTACAAACTGTAGACAGGTCGAATTCAGCCGCCTCTTGACACTTCTATCGGTCGGCTGCTCCTGATCGGTAGTTCTGCAGAGTTTCTCCTATTAAAACCAGGCGAATGACGGAGCAGCACTAAATATACGGGCACGGACCACCTCCGTTTCTTTAAGTTCCAGCGGGGAGGAACACTGCCACCTCCCAGATACGACTTGCTTTAGGCTCACCGGACTGAAGTCTTCAGTCGAGTTCCTACACTACTACTCACTAAACATTCTGGCAAGCAGATTTACGTGACAATTATTAAGAGGTACATATTCGTGTTGTACCATTTGGGCTTCAAATGGCAATGTTTGGAACCCAAACATTTGAGTTCAATATTAATTGTATTAGAGGTTGTTCTGCGAACACAGTCTCTTGGAGATTGATAAAGTGATCTTCGCTAGCACAGCGTAAAGCGTGTCTCATAAGATGCACACCCAAGCGTAGACACACAGTCGTACAAGATGAGTCGAAATTACATCACTTCGTCAATGACGGAACCGGCCAAGCTGGACATCAACTGGTCACTGCAGTGCCTCTGACCGAGAGGACCTGGGGTTCGAATCCCAACAGTGGCAGGATTTTCGATACTAGCTAGTCGGCTAGGTCGAACTCTGGCGCTGTCTGGGGAGAGTTCTAGCGACTGGTTGTTCTGTTCGGTAGTTTTCCGAGGTTTCTCAATCCTCCGATGAACAACAGGCGAAAGCCGGAGCAGTGCCCTAACAAACGAGTCGCGGATTCCGCGCGATCTGTCCTTCCTCGTCCTTGTCCAATCCTCACCTTATTTACTCCCATTTATATTTACTGCACTACACACTCCCCACGTCAGAGACCAGTCAGGGGCTTCAAGCTTGTCCTGACTGGGGGGGTGCCTCGGTGGTGGGGGATACCTGGTTGCGGAAAATCCCGCAAGTCGACGGAGGTCGCCGCTGGAGCTCACCAACCAGTGGGAAAGAACACCATGTATCGTGATGAAAATATGTACTACTCTTATTAGACAAATGACCTAGCCGTTGACGCGATTGAAATTTTGTTGTCTACAAACACAGGAAAGAAAAAGAACACAATTTAAACTTATAATTTTCCTATAAATTAAATTATTAGAAAGTAATTATTCAATAAAGAAAATAAATAACTACCTGTTTTTTGATGAATTATTAATTTAATTATTTTAAAAATATTTAAAATAAGATTATAACTGTCTATAAAAAGGATAATAGGATCATTAGATATTAAAATTAATTCTAATAGACAGTTCATAATGGAATAGGTTCAGCTTGACCACTACGCCTCGGACTGCCCCGAATATAGTGCTGTTCCGTTGTACAACTGTCTACAACCCCTTTTTTATGCGATTTAATCGCAGTTCTCAGCAAGCGTGATCTTAAAATCATCGCTTCCGTGAGTCAAAACCACTTGCAGTTTCGCTCCTGCCGCATGACAATTTACGATATAGGTTCATGTGCACTCTGAAGAGAAGCAGGTTCCCTGATTCCTGGGAATCGTTTTCTTCGTTCAAAGTTATTTCATACACAACGCTCAATTGGGCGAAGCCTTTTAAGGTATGCAGAGGCGTGGGTTACACATAAATCAAAGAGACTACATGCAATGATCGTGTTGGAACTTCTTAGAACAGTTTCTTGTACGACGGCACCGATCGACTATTTATTTTGCGAAAAAATCATTTGAATAGTTTCGGCGCTAGTGTTGTTCCAGACGTACAGGAAGAAGGAACGGATGTTTACAAGTAACTTCTCTTTTGGTGTGTGGATCCAAAACTTGTATTTTCTGTCTGATTTCTGCAGAAAAGTACATTCTTAAAATGTTAATTTTTGAGTTTTTTAAGTTAGTACGTCATATTTCCATTCTAGTATAATGGTACCGAAATTTTGATAAAGTATGATAAAATATTCGTGTTTTTTTATTGAACATTATTTCTTGAATAGGAATATTAAAGAAAAGTACAGAAAACTAAAATGTTAATTTTTGAGTTTTTTAAGTATCATATTTTACAACATATTTTTGTAGAATTAGTTAGTTTGGAAAATATTGTTCGTTACTGATATGTTGAGAAAGAAAACTGTCTTTAATAATTTATTTGCAGGAAAGTGTTAAAATAATTTTTTGCGATTATCGACACGAAGCTTAATGAAAATCCCATCAATGCAACTATATTAAGGAAATTCCAGCTAAACATTTAGAGAAAATTTGAGAATTTTTAAACATCTACATAATTTACTTTCTCCTCTACGTTGTTCTGTAATAAAGAATTGGTTGTTACAGTAGCATACATTCTTTTTTGTAATAAGTGAAAGTATGCTAATAATTATTTGCAAGGGCTAAGCATTATTATAATACTACTTGAATCTGCAAAAGTGTTTCGAACCAGCAAAATGTTTCTTCCACGGATTCGAACTCAGGTCCTTACGTTTATTTTTTAGGTTAATCACGTTACTCCTACTAAACCAAGCTCACCTCTAAAAAATTCAGATGCTTGGAAAAGTTCAACATTTGAATTTGCAATTTTCTAAATTCATTGGTGTCATTTCATACTAGTGGTGCTGAGAATGGCACAGACGTTCTCGTAGTAAAATTTTCTAATTTCATTGGTGTGAGCTAGCTTCTCAATTTTCGGTTTCCTGATGGTATATACAAAATACTACTTTAAAATACTAAGAAGAGTAAAACCTCACCATATATGGAAATTTTCGATGAAAAATTTGGAGCGTTTATACGAAAAAAATCATTTAAGTTCTAATGTAAATGCGACACACTTTTATAAGTGAATTTTAATTTATTCTTACAAGAAATTTAAAGAAAAAAAATGAGCCATTTTTGAGAAACTTTTGAAAATGGTCCTGGGGCTTCTTGTAAAGTACCACCAAATTTTAAAGAACGTTTTTCAAAATCGCAGGAAATTGAGTCGATGCAGATCGAATGGGGAATATCCATTTTGGAAAAAATCTATGTGTGTTTCAGGTGCTAGTGGTGTTCTCTCGAACAGACGGACGGAAGTTTTGCCGTCAATTGATTTTTCGATATTAGGGATCTACAAAACAGGGATTATGGCTACACCATATGTTAGAAGATTTTTATTTCTAAATTTAGCAACTGAATTTATTTACTTTTTCGGTATCAGGGCCCGGCAATGAGAGGTTTTTGAAAATTGAAAGAAAATCCGTTTTGCCATTTCACAATTTTTCGCGCAGCATTACATAACTTTCTCTATACTATCACTCCGTACATACGTACATATACGAGAAAGTGAAAAGCGTATGATATGATTTGGGACTATCGTATCATGAAAACTCTAAATGAAATGGGATTTAGGGAAATATATTTTATGTCCAATTGTCTGAAAGAAACAAACAACAGATCTATTTGAGTACGAGTTTCAGGCCATTTATCAGAACCTCAAGAGAATCCCATAAGGATCCGTCATTGGTGTTTCTCTTTCACATATCCATAAACCATACGAAATCAATTCTCCTAAAACATTAAAACAAGAACATTTTGGAATTTTTTAAAGTTTCGGTCAGTAAAAAGAACATAATTTAAATTGCCAACGTTTCGACTTTTATTAAGCCTTCATCACGACTACAAGGACATTTCTTATTCACTCTGCGCAATAAATTGATTACTCCTCTAATACTAGTCTATAACACAATTTTGAATAAATATATATTATTATTTATTCATATGATTATATAATTCATTTTTTTCAAGAATTTCTTCACTGCAGATACCTTTTCTATGTCATTCAAACATTCTCTTCGGTTGGTGGAGAAACCTCTTCTCTCACATTGATATTTACTGCACGCTATTAACAGGTGAGATGCATTAATGTCAGATGCACACTTACATTTGTTTTACTTTACTTTTACTTGGTATTACCATTAAAATTTGTTTACATCAGCTTTTGACGTAAGGTGATCAGAATTCTCCGTTCTTAGGCTAGTAAGAATTCATTGAGTTTTCCTATTGGTGATAGTAGGTTGCTGTTCCCAGACGATATGTCGGACCGAGTGAAGTGATGATCTTGAATTTTTCCATAGATTATTCCATTTATTCCCAATATAGTGCTTTAATATCCTTTTTTGGACTTGCGAACAGTCGATTCCTTCGATTATGGCTCCTTTTGCTGCTGAATCTACTTTCTCGTTGCCTGGAATACCTTTGTGTGTTGGTACCCAACCTAGGGCTAGAATAATATTATTTTTAATTAAATGCTGTCACTTTTTTGTATAAGCTGTATTCTTTGATTTCCATTTTCATGTTTTTAATGAGTCTAGAGTTTATTTGCTATCAGTGAAAATTATAGCTCTATTTAGTTTAGAGTTCAAGATTAAATCGATAGGTTTTACTATGGAAAATGTTTCACAAAAGTGTAATGAACGAATCTGGTAATTTATACAATGTCTCTTGTTCCTCGAGAATAATTGTTCATCCTTTCTTCCGTTAATTATTGATCCATCTGTAAGTACTTGGGAATAGTTCATATTTTTATATATGAATTCACTGAATAATTGTTTACATATAATGTTAGGAGTGTTTTTTGCCATACATCCATGCCTCGGGTATGGATATTTGTGTGCGTTGTCCTTACGTGTTTTCCCTATAGTTTAATTAGTGGTGCTAAAACATCACGTTATTTCTCGCCTTTAGTAGTGATTATATAATTCTATTTATGCCACAATAAGTATTTATCTCCAAATTAACACATCTCAGCCACCAGTTTTGTGAAACTCTTTGAAATCGTAGAACGTTTGGCGCGAAAATTAAATAGTTTCAATTAATCGATTTTTATTCAAAACTTTAAATGAATATAAGTATAATAAACATAGTATGAGGCATGCAGTGCATTCACGAACATATCTGAAGAGCTTTTTAGCCTTACAATATTCTGCGTAAGCAGTAAACGAGGAAGTCAAATAATGAAAAGTTAATAAATAATATGGTACTGATAGCGTTGGAAAAGAAATGCAAATACATCGAAAAATATATACCAGTAAATATTAAACTTTACATTGTTGTAATATTCTCAACTATATACAAGTATTAGTTTATATTAATGCGAACAAAGGCGCGTCATCATCGCCTTCTGTTGGAGTGGTGTTACAACCATGGGTTACAAGAAACAATGACCGCTAATTCGAGTGGGATACACATTTTGCCAATTTGCATCGTTGATACCGCTAGCAAGAAAATGAAAATGAATAGAAAAATATAATAATTAAATATAATATTTTTATATTCATCAAAATTACTAGATTTATCTTATTAAGAAAAGAAGGATCGTTTTCAGTTTTGAAGAAAGTATTACATTAGTGAAGGAATGCAATGGGATATAAATGATTAAATAACTTAGCTAATTTGAATACAGCGGAGGAAATATTGTAAATTGCATTAACACTGCCAAAATAATTGATAATTTTGCAATTTTATTATCGCTTGAACAATTTATTTAAATTAAGCCGCGACTAGATTCACTTTGTGCAATATTGTAATTTAACCCAGGTGAATGCTTGAAGTTTGAAAATATTTTTGAATACTTGCTAGAGAATTCGCTAGAGGAGAAGTGATGGGCTCGTTTCAGACATTCTAAGAATACACGTTACTCTCATAAGAAACTGAAGATGAGTGTCGCAGAAACAAAGTGAACACGTTTCTGAGAAAACTGAACGAGTTCTATGTTGCTGACAGACAGAATCTACAAGTCAGATGTGTTACGTCGTTAAGTTATTCTTTGAACTTTCCGGATAGACTGTAAACACTGTCAATGAATTCTTTTCCTGTAGTTTGCGGAAGCAATATTAGAGGTTGGTAGGAAGGTCTCCGAGTTGAGTGAAGTAGTCAGAAAAGAGATCTAGCCTGTTTTGTTAACGATTCAGAAAGCTTACATCATGTACCCGCAGAGAAACGCCCGGGAAATACTTCTTTTGCATTTGAATGCACAGAAATGCCGCCGTGCGATGTCAAGTTTTCCTTATACTTTGAAAGCGGTATACTCAACGTACCCATGAATTTCCAAGGAAGCGATATTATGGAATTCGTCGAGTGGAATTCATCTCATTTATTAAAGCGATTGTTCAACAGAAAAGTTATCAAAATTGTGTCGATCTAAAATCAGTCAAAACTGTCGAATTGTGGGAGTCTGATTACAAAAACGGATAAATTTTGTTCCCATTTATAGTAAATTACTTTCTCTAACACGTTAAGTATTCAGAATCCACGTTTTGTGGGTCCATGACAGCCCCAAAAATCAATTGACGGTAAAATGTCTGTGAGCCCGTCTGTGGACAACGCTGTGGACTAAATCGTTCAGATGATTTTCGCCAAAAATAACATTTGACAATTGATCATTCCGAACCCGAAGACCTGCGAATTTGACAAATATATTTTGATTTTGGGGTTACTTTACATTATATTTCATCTAATTCAATTTTTTTTTCTCAAAAAGTGTTACAAATGATGTGATTAAACTTGCTGCTTGAATAGCAAGACAGAATGCTTAAAAAATTGCGTAGGTCTCATTTTTGTTGAAATCACTGAACTATTGAAAACTGCTTGAGTTCAAAATGTTTTCATGAATATTAAAGATAAGAGATATTTTCTTAACAAAATATACAATATTTTACAATACAAAAATATACAATATTTCGACAATATGAATAGTTTAGCGTAATTTAGCATGAAATGGAATCAAGTTTTAAACAATTGTTTTCTCATAAAAAGCTTCAATTTTTTCTTATTTTTTTACTGTCATACATTCATATATACGTATATACGGGAGAAATATACGTAAGTATATTGTTTATTTCCGTGCTGTGGAAAATCGATTTCGAGATTTCAACGGAAAATACACGTTTTGGGGTCTCCTGATACCGAAAAGTGTTTTTTTAAACGTTCGTCCGCCCGTCTGTCTCTTTTATATTCTAGAAGTAATGATTCAGTTGTACTACTAGGAAAGCAAAAAGTTGAGGAATTGTCAAAACGATTTGCTTTGGTGACGATGGATGGCAGCTGGCCAAAGAATGGAGCAAGACCTTAAAGGCAGACCACACCAAGGAAATTAGAAAACTTTATTACGAGAAAGTCTTTACCATTCTGTAGCACCGCTAGTTTTCTTGTACGTAACAAAAAAGGAATATAAAAATAAATGCTAGCCCCATTTTCAGCAAACTCTTTGAATTTTTGAAAATTACAAAAGAATAACATTGCAAAAGTACAATATTCATGATGATAGCATGGCTTCATGGCTTCTTTTATTAAAAGAAAACGTTTCTAAATTATTAGATCTTTAAATAAAGTCAAGTTCAATTATTTAGAAAACAGAATAGTTTTTGCGTAATTTGCGCTTGAAATCAAAGCAATTTACTTTTAAAGATCTCGAAAACGGTTCCAAATTGTTCGAAAGAAAATTTTTCCAAATTTTTTCCTTTGATAAAATTAAGAATGTTTAAAGAATGTTATGTTTTTTGTGGATAAGCTCCTAGCTGAAGTCTAAGTTGGTGAGTTGGAATTCCACCTTGGGCAATAATTTTGCGAATTAGAAACTCCTTGGCGAGTTAGATAGATAGATTTATTAAAGTTCGCTTTGAGCTAATGCTCGGTGGCAAACATTATTACAATTAGATATACAATTACAAAACTATTACGAATATTTACAAATATAATTACATTTAGAATTAGAGATTAATATCCTAGTTATA